>JALPBZ010000292.1:0-16151 GCA_026538355.1 Cryptococcus sp. GC_Crypt_5
GCAGAAATGCCACACTTACGCTTGGCGGTCTTTTCATGTAGCAGGGCATTCAGCTCTCTTCTTTTTCGCTGATCGTTCGGGTCCCAAGAATGCAACGACAGTCTCGCCTTGACCTTGTTCCTTCTCACTGGCCTATCACTTCGGGTTCAACACCACTAAATACACAATCCTCAACGCTGTTTCACCCAGTGCGCCTGTCGGCCGGATCCAGTCTTCGGCCTACACAAGCCGCTCGAGTGCCGGACCGTGCTCAAGGACCGATCCTTGCTTGGAACACGTTAGAAGAGATACAGGCGTCAAGAAGCAAGAATGTCCCTTCTCGCAAAGGTGGTCTGATGAAACACCTCGCGCGATCCTCGCTTCGGAAACGAGCAGTGAGCATTTCCAGATACGCAATTCTCGACCGGTACATGTTTGATCGGATAGCGGTTTCAGGAGAGACGACGAGCTTCTGACAAAGGTTGAAAGAGGCGAGAGACGTTTCGTTTTCCTTTCTTGGGAAGCTCTTTGCTCATCGCATGAGTGCTCGGTAGTCGCGAGTCCTGCTCGTCTCGCAAGGTATATAAGCCGCTCACTTCTCCACATTCTATCTCTTTCTTCTTCATTCCAATTCACATTCACCCTTCTTCACTGCCAAGTTGTCCAGCCCTCACAGCACACACCACACTCGTACGTCATGTCTTCTGGTCGCGACAGCAGTCGCAAGTCTAGCACGTCTTACAAGGCTTCCAAGTCGAGTGCGGGCGGCTACGAGCCTTCGAACCCGTTCAGCGACAGCTCTACGTGTATCCCTTCGTACGCCGATAGCTACCAGCAGTCAGCCTCGTATGCCGCCAGCTCCTATTCCGTCGCTTCGGTTCCCGAAAGCTACAGCAGCCAAAAGCCTATCCACTATCCTGAACCTGCGCATACACGTCAAGCTCGGCCTTGCAGACCAACCCGCCATCACAGTGTCCGCCGATGCAATATCAGAATCAGGCTGCGGTCCCCCAGACGAGCTATTACGACAAGGCCACCTCGTGCGTTACTAGCACCAAAAGGGCTTGGGACCCGGCCTCACTCAGATTGGACCTAACACCCAACGAGAGAAGACTTCGAAATTGTGGTTTGGGCACTTTGATCATTGGAGGAGGGACATGTGCTGGAGCCACGGGCGTGGGCATTGTCTGTTGCTTTGAACACGCTCGTTGATGGCGCAACTGGGGTCCTTTCCCAGTTGCCCCATAGTGCCTACCAACAACAGGAGCAGGCGTTCACATTTCTGTCTTAGTTCGATATTGACTTGGGGGTTGCGTGGGAGAGGGACCGTTCTTGCGTACAGTAGTTGCCTTGATTTGATGCATGGTTTTACCCCGTCGCTTTGTCTTGCGTTGCTGTACTATATTGTAACCATAGTGAAGTTCGGTCTCGTCACGACCGCGTTGTGGCACTGCCTCCATTCAACGGATGTCTCGGCTCTGCTCCGTCTTCCTCGAAGTCGTGTTCGGGATCAAGGTCAAAAGAGGACGACGTTGGCGGCTTGTTTGATGCAAGAAGCCAGCTCCGAGCGTCGTCTGTCAAATATCAAGTACGGACGCCGTGCACCCCGGCGTCCATCAGTCGCGGTCATATGCGGCTCGCTCAGCCCAGCATCATTGCAGTTGAGATCACAACGCTATCGCTAATAGAAAATCAGTACACACATGTCAGCTTAGTCTCGATCACACATGCGAGGGGCCTGATCATTTGGTCTTCGACGAGCAACGTGCTAACACAAGATATGTCTGAGGAATCTGGAGAAACGGCATGACGTGACATCTCGAGAACACGAGTACAAGTACGCAACGACCTGGAGTCGGTGCACGAGACATGACGACGAGACCTAACCCGACCCGACCTGACCTGACAATCCACGACACAAAACCTTTGACCATCCGACTCGCCGCAACCTCCTACGAGGGAGAAGTGCCGGCTCCGGGCTTGCGTAGGGAGAAGAACCTGAATGGTTTACGCTCCGCTCGTCCTTCGCCAGAGGTATCCTCGTAGCTGGATCCGAGAAGACTTGCGTTGTTGCCGTTACCGTTACCGGGACTCGAGGAAAGTCCGTTACTGTTCCCCAGGTCGCTCGGCCAGCCAGACGAAGACGACCGGTTGTTCTCTGGGCGGGACGCCGAAGGGCTCTCCCCAGCCCAGCGTTTCGAGAACGGAGCCCACTTGGCAGCAAACGCTTTCTTCTCGCTGGAGGTCGGCGCGAAAGGAGACAGCTCGTAACCTGACCCTCCCACGCTAAGATGGAGCGAGTCGTTCGAGGTGGTCGATTGCATAAAGCCAAAGTTGTTCGGGATGTTGTCAGAGGACATAGTACCGCTGACCCATCGTCGAGAACCGGGTAAAGCAGGCAGTCCAGGGATGGCGGGCGGAGTCGTACTGTTGTTTGTCGAGATAGCACTGGTGGTCTGAGTCAAAGCGTTGGAAGGTGGCAAGAGGCGAGTGAAGTTGCCGCTCAATCGCTTCGTGTTCGAATTGTTACGCGTCAACGTCGCAGGTTCAGGCATAGGTGATCGCCATATGTCCTCTTCACCAGAGTCGCTACCCGAGTCACCGGCTTGATCTCCTGCGTCATCAGATTCGTCCAGGTGTAGAGGTTCAGTGAAAGTCGGCGGAAGATCATCATCGGCGCCCACAAGCGGGGTTTGGTCCCCCTCGAGAGACCGAAACAAGCCTTGAGGTAGCAGGTTGGCGCTAAAGGAAGAGGAGATACCACCGTTCGGAGAACCAGGATCGTGGCCGTAAATTTCCGATTCCGAGTCACTCTGCTGTTGAGGCGGAGTTGTCGTCTGCTTGGGTCCGCCCACTGCACCAGGTCCAAAGTCTTCGAAGCCAGAAACGTCGGTAACACGTCGCAACTCAGCCAAATCCCGCTGCGAATTCGAGTTGGGATGTCGCGATGACAGGTGTCCAAAGCCAGTCGTTGAGGACGAGTTTGTAGGACGAGCCGTATAGTCGTACCCGAGATGAGGCATGCCAGCCTCGGCCATGTACGCTGCAGCTTGCGATGCCCATTGATTGCCACCTCCATGGGAATGTTGATATCCCTGGTGATAGCCTTCTTGGGCCGCTGCCTCGTACGCCGCTGCCATCATCATCATCTCCTCTTCTGGACCTATCCGCTTTGCCGCTTCTCCCGCTTCCTCTACCGCCTTCAATTTCTCCTCCGCTTCTTTTACCTGATTGCCCAACTCCTCGCTCCGTCCTTCCAGCTCGGTGATGACGTCGTCCACCAAGCCGGCCTCGTCTCTCTTGTCCTCGACTGCCTGTCGAGTTTCCACAACGTGTTTCGCCCCTTCCTCTTGCAATACTCGTACACACTTTTCACTGTTTTCCATATTCCCACGCAAATCCCGAATTTCACTTTCAGCAGCCGTGATTTTGGCTTGCAATCCATCTCGTACAGTCTCCGCGGCCTTCAATTTCTTCTCGGCTTCACGACGAGCCGCCTCGGCTTGTCGTTTCTGCTCCTCCAAGCTTTTGGTCTTGGCTTTCAGCTCCTGCCGCTCTGCATCATCCTCCTTTCTACGAGTTCGCAACTCGTCCAAAGACGTTTGCAGGTGAGAGTGAGCGTCCGAAACCGATTGTTCGTGCGCTGTAAGCTGACTTTGCAGATCTGTCAAGACGGTTTGCGCGGCGCTCAGATCGGTCTTGAGAGAGATGATGATGGGAGAGGAAGCGGTTTCTGGTGTCTCCGCGGGGACTGAGTTAGATGGTTGCGCCATCAGGTTGGCTAGAGATGGCCGTCGAGATTCGGCTGTAGCTGGCGAAAGGGTCGCGGCGGTCCCTGGGAGGTGAAGGGGAATGGAATCGGTGATGTTCGAGGAGGAATCAGAGCGGCGAAGGTTCTTCGGTGTAGCATGCGACGGACCAAGAAGAGCTTTACCTATGACCACGTTAGACAGGCAGCACGCAGGATGAAAACGACATCAACCCTCACCACTACTAGTAGGCTCCTCCTTGTTTTGCACCGCACGCATTTCGAGAACGCCCGCTTTATCCATGTGCGAACTTCGCTTCTTTCCCTTTTCTCTATCACCGCGAGACAGAGCCTTCCATGACCATTCGACGAAAGCCGGCAAAAGACCGATCAGAGTCCAATGTCCCATGAACCCAATCCACACAACGTGTCTCTCCTTGATTGTCGACGAGGCGTGTTTGCTTTTGGACATCCCAGTTGATGCAGTGTCGGCAAGAAACGCTGGAGCTGATAGCGGAGAAGTGATAGTGATTGAAAAGACCATAAAAGAGCGATATAACAGTGTAGGTGTTCGGAGAGAAATGGCAACATGGTTGGCAAACCGGAACGGGGCGATAGTATGCGCTGGTGTGTCGACTCCGCCGCCGTGACCATGAACGGTAAGAGCACCGTTATGTCCGTGCTTATCCGGAGTAGCGTGACTTTGCGTGGAAGAAGGCAGTTGCGCGTGTTCATCTGACAATGTCGACTCGTCCGACTCGGAGCGACGTATGTCGGCGAGGTGACGCCGGAACGAAAGCTCGGTGAGGTGAGATCGGAATGAAGTCTCGTTGGGGTTAGTGACGACGGCTGAGGGACGCAAGACGAGTCGAAGGAAGCGGAGGAAGCGAAGGAAGGAGGGATACGTCAACAAGTGAACGCATAAACATTGTACCATGGAGGAACATTTGCTCACCGAAAAGAACCATGATCGCCGCGACAGCCAGCCAGAAGAACAAGTTTTTCAAATCCGCCAGCCCGAGACTACCATGCGACTGCATTGGTCCTTGAGCATGACCATGCCCGAGACCGACGTATCTGCCCCAACCGTCTGACCACGTCGTGCCCATATCCAACATTGGATCTTGGACATGTGCCGCACTCGCCGCCGAGCCGGCGCCCAGGCCCGTGAGGGCGGCAAGGGCGTCCAGCATGGAGCGGAGGGACATGTGGGCGGTGGACCAGGGCGTAAGACCTAGTGAGACGAGGGGAACGAGGGGGTCGGGTCAGTCATGGGCGAGCACAAAGTTGCGTAGTTCCAAGTCGGCTAGGTAAAGACGGTAGTGCTGAGACTGATGGCTGATATACACAGTGGTCGGCCCCGAGTGCGTGTAAGAGTGGTTATGCGCAACGATGAAGAGGAATAAACAAGATGATAGCCAGAGATGTGACGTTAAGCGAGAAAAAGCGAAAACCGTTCATGGTGCATGGTGCTGCACTCGTAGCTCAGCTGCAGCTGCACCACTGTCTGGGTGTGGGTCACCAACTGCCACATTGGCTCAATCACCGAGTACCGCCGCCTCTCTCTCCTGCGTAGCTCACTGCTCTGATCACTGCTCACTAGCACTGTTATTGCTCAAAAGCATGACTATCCAACAACGCTCTGGCTATTCCTCAGCTATCACTTTGAGCCATAACAAAGTAGGTCTACACTTCAACACCAATACCTCGATAATATACTCACGCACCCCCACTCCCCAGATGCCAGGCCCATTATACCGCGATCCGTGGGCAGCCAGAGAAGCATGGCGCAAACACCCCATATTCAGTAACAGGGCAATGTTCCGGTGCGTCGCTGTTCTTCTTATCTGGCTTGTATCTAGATACGATGCTGACATACGTTTCTAATGACTTTCACTTCCACAGAGGCATGTTCCCGGGACTCGGCACAGCGGTTGTGGCATTCACCGCATATGTCATATACGACGACTACTTTGCGACCAAACCATCACACGGTGCAGACGCACATGGCGGGCACTAGGTCGTTATGCGGGAGAAGCAGCTCCGACCGGCAGGGAGCGGAAAGGAGGGAGAGGGAGGCTATGGGGGCTATGAGGCTATGAGGGCTGTCGGAGAGACGGACTCGATGTGGTCGAGCCTACTTCGACTCATATGGAGGACAGCGGACCAATCGAGATGTATTTGTATGTGCCCATCAGCTTGAGCATTAACTCGCCAGCGAGCGATGCCAGTGTTACTGTTACTGATACTAATGACTAATCGCTTGATATTCTGGACAACTAATGCAATTGACATCTTCACTCAAGAATACAACGCCAGCAAGCACGCCTTTTGATGTTTGACAACGGCAGCGACTACTCCCACAAACACATTTGTTCATCTAAAGCTCTTGGGCACCTGAGAATAAAGCAAACGCACAAATCAGCACTGAGCGCCAAGAACGAAACACCGCGCCGCAGCGGAGGACCCAAGCCAAGCACTCACCTCACTAGGGGGCGCATCACTAGGGGAAACAGTCATAGGCGGGACCTCCTCCCCGTCTCCGCCTATCCCGTCCCCGCCCAACCCCAACCCTGGCGGGCGCGTATCACCCTTGAAGTCCGCCATGCTCAATTGGCGAATCAGCAACCCCATTCCCGATTGACTGGGGGCTCGTGATCTCCTTCCTGTCCATCCTGTGCCAGCGCTCTGAGCCCCTGCTGATGCTGAGCCGCTGAAACTGTCCCTGCTTCCTGCTCCGACTCCATTCCCACTGCCGTTGCCATTGCCGTTGAGATTCGCTAATGAAGTGAACGCGCTCGCCAAGCTCGCCAAGTCGCCGGTCATTGTATGTCTGACATTTGGCGAAGTACCGTCCTTCCCTGCTGCTGCTGCTGCGCCGGCGCCTGCAGCACCTGCTCCAGGCAGGGGGGTCATGCCTGACATAAGCGGTGAGAAGAGGAAACTGGTCGGTCTCCTGCCCGAGGACATGGACATGGACATGCCGGATGACCGCCGCGATGCTCTTCCTGACGCAGTCCCCGACGATGAGAATGGATTGCCGAACGATTCTTCCGACAGCGCAGTAGCTGGCGTAGCTGGCGTAGCGGGCGAAGCGTCTCTTGTGGTACCTCGTAAGCCAGCCGAGCGCGGGCCACTGGCAGTTAGCATAGTGGGTACTGAAACAGCTTGTGGCGTGTGCGAGGTTGCTGAGCGTACATGCGGCGACGAAGCTGGATCGGGCAAGCGAGACGTGGTCGTCCGCGGGGATACACCGATGCCTGAGCCTGGGATGACCACGGGCAAGGCATCGCCCATCAACCCCGTATCGGGCATAGGGCTCTGCATCAACGTCGTTTCTTGTCCCGCAATGCCCAAAACGCTGGCGGGCGCCCAACCAGCTTCCACGATCTGTTCCAGCTCTTCCACGTCCACAGTCCTCACTTCTTCTCTAAACTCGTTGATCTCCCTGGTGATGGCCTCGCGAAGCTCTTCGATGGTTTCGAGCGATTCGACATCTTCCCATTTCTCGAAGATCTCGGGACATGCAGGCTCGTCGGTCGGGTCGTGATAAGACGCAAGATACGGGTGTGAAAGAGCGGTCGTGACGTCGATACGTTGTGCTGGGTCGAATTGCAGCAGTTGCGACAGGAGGTCGATAGCTGATGAAGATCAGTGTGTCAGTTGGGGCTTACTACCAGTCGACTGCACTCACCATCTGGATCAGCATCCGGGAACAGCGTAGAATACTCTTGCTTTTCGGAGTATGGCAGAGTCTTGATGTATGCGCATGCCTGGATGTGCGATTAGCGTCGTCTGTCGTCTGGTGAGTCTGAGGAATCTGAACACGAGACGAACCTTTTCACTGCCTACTCGCGCTAGTGTCTCGTCGTCGGGCGTACCCAATACCTCCAGAATCAAGTTCAGCTGATCGACATAGCTAGATCGACCACGCGTCAGCTACTTTGCTCCTTAAGACTGTAGTGGTAGCTCGTCAGTGTTAGCTCACTCTTTGCCTTTGAAAATGGGCTTGAGACCAAGCAGTTCGGCCAGGATACAGCCTATTGACCAGACGTCGACTGTGGTATCTCAGAGTTTTAGCACAGTATGTTGGTAGGTACGAGCGTTACTTACTGGCGGTAGTATACCGTCGGTTGGACAGCATCACCTCCGGAGCGCGATACCACCTCGTTGCGACGTCTACCGTGCGCGGGAATTAATTCAGCTCTGACTCGCCATTCTCCTCGAGAGTAGAGACAACTTACACTCAGTCAAGCGCATCTCATTTTGATCGCCTTCGCCAGTAACAGGTCTGAACCCCCGCGCCAAGCCGAAATCGCAAATCTTCAATTCACAATCCGAGTTGACGAGGAGATTACCAGGTTTGAGATCCCGATGAATGACATTGGCCGTATGTATGTACTACGCACCAACAGGATATCAGCTTCGTCTTCTGTCGCTAAAGGAGTAATGAGAAATGTGGTCCGTACCTTCATGCCCCGTAACAATTGGTAGAGAAAGTACTGGATATGCGAGTTTGACAAGGGTTGGCCAGACCGGACGATCTGGTGTAGGTCCGCTTCCATAGGCTGTCAGGAGATCAGCGCCCTGCAGTAGCTGCACACGTATTGGAATCCGCGCTCACCTCCATATACAGATATCTGTGGGGCGAAGACAATGATTAGCTTTCGCGCAGAGATAATATGACGCGAAGCTTACATCTCGTTGTACCCGTCCCATACGTGGTCCAAGTCGATCAAGCTATTCTCCACATCAGCTTTGTTCCCTTCCCTCTGCATCCCGCTCTGCATAGCCTTGATACTTGACTCACCCAGTCAAGTTCTCATGTCCTTGGAAATGCCTCAGCAGCGTGATTTCCCTCAAGGCCCTTCGGGCCAGAATGACCTTATCGAAGACCCTGGTGATACATTTCACAGCGACCGGTTCGCCTGATAGAGTATCCTGCACCGAGATGACGAGGCCGTATGCGCCTTGACCCAGAGGTCGGAGTAGCCGCCAGCGCGTCGGGACGTGGAATAGGCGGTTCATCGTGTGTATCGTTTGGTAGTCCCTAATAGCATAAATAAGCTCAACGTCAGCTCCATCTTGGGAGGTGAAGTTAAGCAGGCAGCGGGCGAGGTATCAAAGTCGGTACTGCTGGGACGCAGATACGATGATGAAGAAGGACGACAGTGACGCACCTCGCCCTCAAGGACTTTTCAGACAACGGATGATCCTCCTCCTCCGCCATCATCTTGCCCAAGCCGACCGCAGACGGGAACACGTCCAACCCCCTCTTCGCCGCAGCGGCCATCTTGCTCGCGCCCGTTTGCGGCGTATGATTCACACTGGGCCCTTGGCTGTGCGAGGGGTAATTGGGCGTGTGGACCGGTAAGTTCGCGCCGCCGTTTCCTGCTCTGCCCGTCGCTGAGTTCCCGTGAGGCGTACCGTGGGAGTGGGTTGAGGCTGCTAGTAAGCCGTTGACGCTCGTGGTCGAGCTTGCGGTGGAGTTCGTTATCCCAAATGCGCGCTGTAGCGGGTGTCCCGACGGAGCGCCAGCACCAGTAGCAATCTTGTTCCCTGGGCCCGCGACATCTGAAGGTGCAGCAAACGCGCCAGACGTGGTGGGAGTGACCAAAGGTCTTGACGACGTACTATTGCTCGTACTTGTACTCGTACTCCCACTCGCGCTGCCACTTGCCATAGCGCTCAGCGAAGGCAAAGTCGCCGAAGACGAGGCGCTTCCGCTAGAGCTAGACAAGCTCGATACCAACGGTGCGCTAGGTGTTCGTGTGATATTTCCAGCTGTAGCGGACGAATGGGTCCTACTTCGCGGTGGGACTACGGGCGAGGAATGCGGGTGGATGGTGGAGGTCAAGTTGGGTCGGGGGGGCTGGGAACGCGGTAGGAGCGGCGCCGAGGGCGGCGTGAGCGGTGAGGTTGACATTGTCGTCTTTCTGTATCAGTGTGGATGTGAGAGTGATGGTGGAGATAGTGAGGGATGCGGATAGGAAGGTCAAGCGCGCGATAAGATATGCGGGGCGTGTGTCGTTGGACCGGTTCGACTGCGGGGCCTTGCACCTATCGACCAAGACTGGCCGGCGGAGCAGCGACGACGATGCAGCGCAAGCGCTCAGGCAGAGCGGCTAGCTTGGGATATCGTCTGCTCGCGCTTCCCGTCCTCTTTCTGATTCACCACTCGAAATATGCTCAACCTCGTCCACGCGTTTCAGGCGACGTGCGGAATTCAAGTTTAGGCTGAAGGACGTATAGCTCCACCCAGCTCCAGGGCTACAGTCTTCTTGCGACGTTGATGTTGATGTCGCGTAAGGCAACCCTGTAGAGTCCCGGAGGTGTGTAGACGGGTAGATAGATGCCGGCGGTACGTTGTGTATGTGTGTGATTGTAATTGTGGTTGTTTGTGTAGATGCTAAAGTAGTCGCAAGAGCGTGTCGATCACTTTTGTGTACTCGTACTCGGTACCAAAGTCGCCTGAAGCCAGAATAACCGGCGCCAGTCCTAGTGCTGCAGTGCACCACCACCAAGCCCTGATCAGCGGAAATGCTGTAAAAGGGTAGTCCACCAACCGGTTATACCGTTATTGCTGTTCGGACATCAGGATCATCAATTAAAAGCCTGGACTGTCGTCTGGGGCTCGCTTACGCCCCTCATCCCTCGACGACAAGGGTCACCTCCTCGAACACATACACGCGCGTACTGATGGCATAGCTGCATTCATCCTGTCATGTCATCCTTGGCCTCCCCACGTCAAAGCTATATAGACTCGCGCAGATAAATGTAATGGTACAACGGACCAGGACCCGAAGCCAGTCCTCACTTAGACTCGCAGGTATATAAGGGGTATAAGCCAAACAGAAGCAGAACAAACCCATTCGAGAAGCCCAATCACTATAAATCAAGATATGTACTTTTTCTCCCTCGGCCTCAAGGCGGTAGCACTCTCGGCACACAGCACACTACTGCCCGTTCAACTTCTCTTCTTCCTTCTCTTCATCATCATTTCGCTCCGCTTCGTCTTCTCCGCTTGTCCTCCCTAATCATATTTCTCCAATTCCGCGTCCCTCTGACCCCTTCACCACCCTCGCCGCCTATCCTTCGCCCTTAACCCCGACTAAAACTCGTGATCCCAGTTAGGGTCAGCACCTGACCTGCCACCGCTACCACCGTTCGCAACAGCTCCGGTCTTAGCCGCACCGCCATTCGCAGCGCTTCTTCCACCATTCCCATATCCATCCTGGCTTCCATTGGAGTAGCTGTACTCGTTGTTGTTTGCCCAGTCGTGCTTGTTATCGCCCTTCTTACCAAAGCTCTGCTTCTGCGGCATAGGTGGCTTCTTGTTCTTGGATGAACGACGCTTCGACCCGTAGTCTTTGCCCCACTCGGGCACGTCGTTGTCGGTCGCTGCCGCTGGAGGATAACTGTCGGCGGAGCTGTACGAAGAGGTAGTGTTGGTGCGTTGTGCGGCGCGCTATCGGGGGCATGCATGGTGATCAGCTTCAGTCAAATATGATATGTACGATTATATCTGCTCACCTGCCAACGGTCACCGCCTGCTGCTGCACTGCCATTCTGCTTGCGCGAACGACCATCTCCAACAGTTCCTTCGAAGTTGGCGGGGTAATGCCAGTTCCTTTGATTGGGAGCTTGGTCTAGTAATTTGCGACTATCAGCATGTGTTTCTTTCACACCTCGCTCATTCCACGAACCAGGGTTATAGTACTCCTCATCCTGATTTGTCCACAAGCCCTCATTCCTTCTCCTCTCGATCTCTTCGGGGCTCATGACGGTGGGGTCATAATTGTTGCCCTCTTCGCCTTCCTCGAGTTCCTGCTCATCGTGAGTCGAGTGGTTGTTCCGCTCGTCGAAGCGCTTGGACCATTGGCTCTTCTTCAACCTTCGCTCGCGGTCCGAGTTGTCCACCATACCGTACTGTAAAAGGACGCCGGACGAATATCAGTCAGTGCATCGTGGACGGGCAGTGGACATGCAGACATACCCTGATAGCCCATTTGGGTGTCCTGGCGCGATGCTGGTTATTGCGGATGTTCTGAATGTAGAAGCTGTTGCGAGGGGTCAGCGACATATAATCAGTCGTTTTGGGGTAACGCACTTGTGGAAGTGACACGGGAAGTCTGTGACCTTCTATCAGCTCATTGCACTTTGATGCTTGTCATAACAGACTCACAGCCACAGATACATAGGAAAGTGTTCAGGAAGAAATCCGAACCGATACCGAATCGCAGAGCGACAGCTGCGGAATCGTCAGATTGCGTCTATTATGGATTATAGGAATCTCGCTTGTTCTCTGGCAACAGTACTATTTAGGCCAGACACTACAACTCACCTAATGGCGGCAGAAGACAACCAAGGAGGAAGAGGACGGCTTGGAAACCATGGTGCTTTTTAGGGGCGAGCGAGATCTTCTTCGGGAGCTTATGATTCATCGACATGGCGGCGAAGGCGTAGACGACCGCGGAAGCGAGCGATCGATAGGGATAGCGTGACTAGTATGCCCAGGAAGCGGCGAGTAGTTACGATGTTGGAATTTTGGTGGTGGATGACTTGATGCAAGAGCGTTGGCCCGATGCGTCGTGATACAAGTGTCTCGGACCGATTCGTATACGGCGGGAAGACAGGGAGGTAATGTTTATCCCCTGCGTCGATGACCGAGGACAAGGGTTACTCTGCGACACCGGTTGAGAGAATACACACGTCTATCGTGGCGTTGGAACGATGACAAGGCGCCTTTGTTGACGTTAGGCGAGAAAGGACGATGGATGATAAACGACACAGGTAATGTCCATGCAAGAATGAGCTGTAGTGCTGGTGCTGACGCCTGTGTTCACTGTCCCCGCGCCAAAGGGATAAGGGTCGGCCGGGTGCCGGGAAAGCGATGTACATGTGGCGGCACCGGTCTTATCATTACAACGCGGGGAGAAGGCCGAAGGGATTTATTGCCACGTCAGCTGAGCGTGGTACCGATCAGCCGACCAGCGAGGTGGAGGTTGTCCGTTCTGATACACTGTTTTACACAGCTTGTGTGCGCACAGACCGCTCATTCACGAGGAAGCATGAGAGACAACTCTGATTGTCTTCCTTTGTCTTCCTTTGTCTTCCATCATCTTTCCATATGCTTCCTTCACTAGCATAGTTGTAGTCGTCACTGATCACTTTTATATGTGACGGCGGCGACATGGATGGGGAAGCAGCAAAGTCTCGTCATGCCCTGCCGACGGAGAGGATGTACATGGGTGTGGGTACGTGCTGGACCTTTCCTTCGCTTCCTTCGCTTCTGGAACCTTGCCACTCCGCTGACACTTAGTCCAGGAACCGCGCAGGCCCTCATAGTCGCCAGCATGGCTTTCGCCGTCTTTGGCCTGATAGAGGTCAGCTACGAATTTGAAACCCACCCCTTCGAGGACTAGTTGCAGTAACTCAACGGCTGACGAAACGGTCACATTCAGGCAAATGTCCGCGAGCAGAGCGCCAGAGTGCGCACTGTACCAGTATACCTCGCCATCTTCATTCTCGCACAGTGAGTCCATCTGCGGCTGTATAAGAGGTAGCTGCTAATTAGCAACATGCTACAGGATCTTCTCGATTCTCTACGTCTTTGATGCACTCAGGGCACGCAACATCGTGCAGGTCAGCTAGATTCTTACGCGAGAAAAGAGACTGGAACATCAGCTGTAAACATTCGCATCACTAACCGTCGCACACTGCAGCTGGCTCTGCACCTTTTCTTCAATATCTGCATATTGGCATATTCCATCTTGCAAATACCGCAAACGAAGAATGCCTTGTCGGACGAGGACTTTGCAGGGGCATGCGGGCATTTCGAGGTGAGGCCAGCTCAGAACCCCAAATCGATAGCTGACTTGAGCTGCTTGCAGAGTTGTACCGGTCCCCACTCCCTGTTCAGCCTCGCGCAAAAGCTGTTCATCGTCGTCTCCGTCATCATCGGCCTCTCGAGTATCGCCTTTGCAGCCATGATCCGAGCGTTGTACGTCCAGTTTGGCGGGGCGGTGTTCCACCTCGTCGGTGCATCGCCAAGGATGAAGCGTGAGTAGCTGGCGCCTGACAGATGTGAAGCGCAACAGCTACATGGGTGAGATCGCGAACGCTCATGATTGATTCACGCTTCAGGAATGCACAGGGCATATCAGACTCTCATATCGCTCTTGAAGCTGTTGCTCTTTTTCGCTGTGGCGTTCTGTCTAGCTGTAAGCTTTTGAGCCTTTCTTGAGACGAGATCGACTGACTAGCCCCGGCTGTTTCTCATTCTTGTCACGGCCTGGGATAGCCACAAAGCCGAAACGTCAGCTACTTCGTCAAGGAGATGCGTGGCCATAGCTGACACCCAAGCGCAGCATCATCACTATCGTCGCCTTTCCTTTGGTGGTACTATGCATGCTGGCGTGCGGCTGGGCACTGAGAACGGAGAACAAGCCGTCAGTACTTCTACCGGGTACCGTCGTCTGGTGATCATACTAACTGCGTTTGCGATAGAATCATGACTGCGTGCTTGGCACTGATGGTCGCGGGTCTAGCGTACTTCATGTGAGCTGAGAGGTTGACTTCAATGGCATCGAGGTCAAACGCAAAGCTGACGCTACTTTGCAGATATAAACTCGCCTCGCTCTGGCTGCCGCGGACAGCTGGTCTGTATGTCAACACGAGGATCACCATGGCTATCTTCTGTGCGTAGTCGCGCTCTCCTGCCAGTGCGCGCGATGTACCAGCCTTTGCGGTACCAAAAACGCCCGCTAAATTGCCTTCAAGCTCAATCGCTAGCACTGAACATCAGCTTATGTCTTGACATTCTCGCAGCCATCTTTTCGATCATAATCCTCTTGGCGACATTCACCAACGGCTGCCTCTGCATGTCGAACTTCGGTAAAGGTCTCATCCAAACGCATCAGAATCCAGAGAACAAAACAAGCCTGTGGTCTCTGCCTGCCAATGCGAGATACGAGAAACGGATGGAGCAGCCTGTCAGTGAGCCAGAGAGGATGGTGATTGAGTAAGTGCTACCAGCAGGACAGTTATCTTCGGAGCGTCGCCTCAACATTGTAGTAGCGTCACGGCTTGGCCTCTTGCAATTGCCTTTTGAAGATTTCGGGTGAAGTTTGTAGCCTCTCTCAATGCCACCACGAAAAGGACTTTTGCGAGGACATTGCTTAACTACCTACTATTCCTTCATGGATCACCGACTATCTGCCGTCACGGACCTTCACGGCGGGAGAGGGAAACCGTATCCCAAAATGGTCATTGTTAGGGGAATGCATCGTGAAAGTCGTCGTATATTGCTATCACATGGTCGTGTCGTAAGGTCATGCAGTCGTGCAGTCATCAAATCGTCCATCCATCCGAAGTTGGCCGGTTCAAGCTAGAAGAACAGTGGTCAAGATTAGCAAGGTACGATATCACAGGCGGAAGGGCTTGCGTGACTGAGCAACTGAGCGCACACACCTTTGCCATATCCACGTAATATCCATCTAGTCATATTTACCAACCAGAAAGTTCCTCTTGTTCTGCATCATACTCCCACTGATCCTGCCCAGTCGCTCGCTCGTATCAGATCCCAATCGCCCTCCACGCGCAAGGGCTTCATCAACTTATTATGCCTTTCGCTATCATTCTCTGACGCACCATAACCGAGACCAGGGGGCGAGGCAGAGTGGGAGTGAGGAAGGACTGTACCCCGAAGAGTCGTCGACGAGTTCGAGGTCAGTTGATGGAACGACGAGGGATTTGTTACTCTATTCGTGTTGTTATGTGAGTGTGAAAGCGACGGGATTCGTGTTCCTAGTGGGTACGGATGCGACATGGCCCTTGCATTCGAGCGCTCTGAGGGTGTAGCAGTGCGAGAGCAAGTGCAAAGGAAGGGACCGGTGTCGTCGTTGGCATCAGGATCTGAGCGTAGAAAGCACAGAGAGGAAATGAGGATGCCCATTCATCCACTCAAGGCCCCCGAAGTTGAATGCCGACTTGCGCTCGATTGCGCAGTACGCTGCACGACTCCTGAAGCAAGGCTTTGGTCGTCGGTGGAATTTGGGAGGGGGAATGACCTGGACGATGGATGGAAGGGGAGTCGGGTTGAGATGTAAATTGAATGAACAGCGTTCGCGTCGTAGCTCAGCTAGCGCACGATACCATATACTTAAGTCCATACACGCTGCATGATCTACAGACAAAGGGCTGTTTCACCCTTACTCCACCTCGCAGCGGACTACGCCTACCAAACAGCTGTACGCAGGGATAGGAATAGAAATAGGAATGATGATTGATGGGTGATGTGTTCCACTCGCTCGTCACTGCAGCTAGCACAGCACGTGTGGGCCATCTTCCGTCGGAACTAGAATGTCTTGATATCAAGCATTGAGCATTGTTTGGCTGGTACAGTGCCAAGACCAGGAAACCA
>JALPBZ010000293.1:0-16065 GCA_026538355.1 Cryptococcus sp. GC_Crypt_5
CAACCAATCAATCCCATCCTCTGCGACGGCGACGAAGTTGAAGCTGGTCGAAACGAGAGCAAGGAATAACGAGCCGAATCCAAACACGGCTGTTCCGCCATCCCAGCGCCAAGCGCGGCGGCGATTGACGACTAGACCCCATATCGCCAAGGATATAGTAAAGATCAGCAGGAGAGTGGAATTGAAGACATTCCGGATCGCGTCTGATATGTCGAGTACAGTCTGGTGTGCAGACATGGCAGAGAAGACTAGGCCCGAAGAGGCGACCGCAAGGGGACCTGCAGAGACGGATTGATGTATCAGCTGTGTGTCTTCGACAAAACTGCGTAGCAGCTCACCCAATACGAAGATGATCAGTCTCGCTTCGGTTCGCGAGGGATACAGCAGGGTCAGGAACTGAATATGGGAGATCTGAAGCTATTGGTCAGCCTTGTCCTGCATACGTCCCTATCCAGCATGGAAATGTGGGTGTTGCCTTACATTGGACAAGCCATTGTTCAAGGCTTGCAGCAGGAACCACGCGACGTTCTCCCCCACGGACCAGTCGGTGCCAGGTATAGAGACGGCAACATAGTCGAGATCGTATGGCCAGCGGTCCCCACTCTTCGCGCAGTGTCGCAGGACGACCACGATCTTGATTGCTACCGAGAGGAGGACGACGAATATGGAGGATAATTGGAGGATGTAATTCAGCGGAGCAAGGGGGTAATGATATTGCGTAGTGACTGCAATCACATATTCAGCACGATACAATGAGTACCAGGATACGCAAGCAAGTCTCGAGGTATGTTCGGCAGCGAGGTTTTGTCGGCGCAGACTCACAGAGTATATGGAACAGGAGCACGACCAACAAGGTCAGGGTGATGCCATTCGCCAGTAGCTGGATTGGCAGAGTATACGCAAAGCTCGGCTGATACTGGAGATACGGATCGGCGTCGAGGATCTGACCTATGACCTCGCTGGCGTTGACCGAGCTTCCATCGTAGCTCACGCTCATGACGGCGTATGTGTATTTGTATGCCTCTGGCCACTGTGAGGAGAGGTCAAAAGCAAAGACCGCCTTTCTTCTGTCAACAAGACGGATTGACTAGACTGGCGATTAGCGGGTCGGCGGCATATTGTCAAGCGGTAAGCTTATGCAGCGATTGGGATGTGCCAGCGTTGCTGATAGCCTGGATGTAATGTATGAGGTTGTGCAAATAGGTAGATAACACGAAGAACAGGCAATAACAGATCGGCCATAATCCAAGCTGTGATGTTCCCGAAAGAGCAACTGAATTAATTGTTATGGATATGACATCTTTCTTTGTCTTTCCACCACCTTGCCACCTTGTTCTCGTTCATCAGTCTTTCACTACATCGGTTGTCCTACATCGACTCTCACACAGACCGACTACGTGCCTCAGTCACCGTGAAGGTACTTGGTGATCATTGCTGTGCAGGTGCTAGAGTCAAGGATCATCATGTCCGGTCAAGGTTATTCTGCTGAGGAGCACGCGGCGGCGGTGAGTGCGCTTCCGTCGAACTGTTATGTGTTTGAAGGTACTGATAGAGCCGTCCCATCCTTCTTGCGCTGGTCGGATATAGTGGGCGACAGTGAGTTCATAGTTGTGCTTCCTCATCAAGGTGTACTTTGCTTAAGATGCTATTACAGTACTATGCGCAACAGGGCTACACGCAAGCTCAAATCGCCGCAGCGCTTGGCACTTCTACCAGCGGAGCAGGCGCATCCTCCTCCGCAGGAGTAGGCGTAGGCTACGATTACACCCCCGCAGCGCCGACCACGGGACCGTACCCCGCAGCGCCAGCGTCCGTGCAGAAACAGATAGCAGACTCGGAACTATTCCAACAATCGTCCATCTACACCCCCGAAGCAGCGCAGGATCTCGCCAAGAGCGGGTTCGTGCAGCCTGCCGCTGGCGGAAGTGGGAGTGCGGGCGGAGCCAAACGGCCTGCGAACGCGCAAGGCAAGCGGGAGACTGTGGTCAGAAAGGGCGGGGGCAGGGTTTGGGAGGACCCCACTTTGCTTGATTGGGACGCGAGTGAGTCGCTGTCTCTCGTCTCCGTCATCGCATCCAAATGGTCCCGTGGTGCGTGGTGCGACGCTGACTTGTCCTGTTGTTGCGCTACTGCAGAGTGGTATCGCCTCTTCGTGGGAGACGTCAGTAACGACGTCAACGAGCGTACCCTCGACGAGGCGTTCGCCGCATACCCCTCGTATTGCAAGTCCAAAGTAGTACGAGACCGCCTGAGCTTAAAGGTACGTCGATCCACAACTTCGATTCCACGTACAGTCATAGATCTTCCCGGCTGACATGACATATACAATAGGCAAAATACGGCTTCATAGCTTTCAAAGACCCCGAGGATTTCCTTAAAGCCTGGAAGGAGATGGACGGTGAGTGACACCGCCGAATCACTGATTGGTAGCCATCTCGAAATACAGGCTGACGAATCATTGTCGATATACTTTGATAGGCAAATACGTCGGAAATCGACCCATCAGACTCACCAAGATCAAGGACGACAAATACGGCTCCATTGCTACGACGGCTGTCAGCGGACGCAAGGTGAGCAGTGACCTTCACGTGCAACCCGAAATAGGAATGGTACTGATCTTGTATGACCTGTGTCTCAGGCCCGAGAGCTGGACAAGCTGAGGAAGAACCGCGGTAAGCCCCTCGACGGTCGTCCGACTCCGTGGTAGAGTCATCGCAGAGTGGAGATTAGGCGGAGAGATAAGAGGATCCGAAGATTGGTTGCTTGTTAAAGTAGATGTCATGCATAACGTATCAACCCTTCTTGTCGCCGAGGATATACTATTCCTCGAGCGATGCATGACCGCAGTGAGATTGGTCTATACAGCTTCCCACAGAATGAGACTCAACCTCGCCCGTCACTGCTACGCGGCAATGTCCGCTTGATGTACACGGTTTCGTCAATACATCACCTGTTTCGTGACGGGTTTGATGATCAACAACATCGCTTCTCGGGTATCACCGTTGTTCACCTATGGGCCAACCTCCTTATTCTCGGATGAGACACCGACTCTCTTCAGCTGCCTACTGATCTCATGACTGGAAGCATGCGCGGGCGTACTTCAGTACAGCGGCTGATGAACACGGGTATGCGGCGTTGGCTAGGGTATTCAACGATCGCTCGGTCGAAGGGTCAAACGGGGAAGTTGAATGATGGGATACTGGAATAGTTGGATGTTTGTGCGCATCAACGCATCAATCACTGACCCGGCTTTCATACACTCACACACTCACATGCACACACAACGAGATGTAAGGCAGTGCAGAACAACTCCTGCTCCTTCTTCTTTCCTTCTTCTTCTTCTTCTCGCTTTGGTGTTCTCTTCTAACGACCTGTCACGATCCCAAGACTCTACGACCTGACGACCTGACGAATTGACTTGTGTTCATAGAACTTACGACTTCACGCCCTAGCTACTCGCGACTGACTTCCACGACGACCAGACGACATAACGACACATCGACCCGATATCATCCAACGTACCGACTTCCTTCCACATACCGTCATCCCACTACACACTCAGATACTCACCCCCGACCCCTATCTCCCACTGCTCTCCGCCGCACTCTTCTTTACCCTTAGCACCATCCTTTCAACGATCCACACAGAGGTACCTTTGGCTCACCTCCCCACTTCCTCTCTGTCGCGGGAGCGTGACGCAACGTAGAATATCGTTCAACGTTGTGCTCGTAGCGCGATATCTCCCAACCCCTTCGTCGTAACGGCAGTACACCACTTCGCTCTCCTTCGGACATCCTGAGTCTCTACGCTATATCTCGATGTCGTGAAGACCTCTCCATTCTCTTTACGTTTCTCGATACGCTACGATACGATACGATACGATACGACCGCTACGACTCTGACTCAGCTTTACGATACGACTTGCTCTAACGGTCCTATACCCCTTCTTAATCCCTACACGATCTCTGACACGACATTATCATCTTCGATCAGACGTCAACAACACCTTGGCCCTGTGTGCGCCGATCAAGAACGATCAACATCATACGACATACAGCCCACGACATACACTCACGCGTTTCACCTTGCTCCAATACGATTACCCATACCCATACCCTTCTTCACGACTATATAACGATACGACAACGCCTACGCCATCATGACTCCTCTCTTCTCTCCCAACAATCACGTTCGCCACTCCCATTACCTCCATCCTACCAACAACCTCGACGCTCCTCCTCCAAGCAGCTTTGGACATCACGGCACCGGCGGTGGCGGCGGCGGTTTCAAATCGTCCCTCAAGAAGATCCCTTCTGCCTTCTTCCAAAAGGATAAGGAGAAGACACCGGTCAAGAAGAAGCTCAGCAAGAACCGCCTCCGCATCTACGCCGATCCCGCTGCTATCCAGCCCATGAAATCCTCTCAGCAAGAATCTGCGCGAGTGCCTATCCCTCCGAGTCGCTCCGCGGCCAACGACAAGCCTAAATCAAAGTCGAAACCTCGCAAAGCCCTCGCGGACATCCTCCACTGGGGCAACCACTCCAACAACGCCAATCCCCCTCCACCAGTCAAATCCACCAAGCCCATCCTACAATCTCCCGAGCCCGTTGCACCAGTCGTACCACCCAAGGACGCCTCGATGACGCTCAAAAAGACCGTTCGCCCCACATCCAACACGTCGACTGCCTCCCGCCTTGGCGCAGTCCATCTCGCAGTCGATCTCCCAGTGGCTCCCCGTCCCAGTATGGGTGATGACCCGTTCGGACGCAATGGCGAGGGGGCAGAGGTAGCCGAGCGTGTGGTTCGCGTTGGCACCAAGTCGCCCTCGGTGAACAGTTCGCTCTTGCAGAGGAATGACAGCATTGCCTCAAGTGCTGCACTGTCCCAAAAGAGGGTCTCCAACGATGTGCTTGATACGCATGCGAGGTATGTCTCCGAGTCCATCCATTGATTGGCTATGTCACTGATATGATCTCTCTCCCTTTATCAATCTTTGGTTCACAGAATTCAAGGCCCTGCATCCACCCGCGAGTCCACTGAGCCGATGCTGGCACAGCTGCCCGTGAGATCGACATCACTTGGCAAAGCTCTCGATATCGCTGTCGCCCCGTCAACGGCAGCCGAAGCGACTGTCAACCCTCCGAGACTCATGCAGCGAGAGAGAACCAAACCTAGAGTCTGGGGCTTTCTTGGCCGATCGAAAGCTAAGAAGACGGAGAAGGATGATAAGGCCGGGCATGCTTTGCAAATGGACACATGGGCTGCTCATCCTTGTGAGTTAGTGGTGACTGACATGCGTTGTACCAGCACTAACACTACGCAGCAACCTCCGTCATGAAGCCCTCGTTAGCAGCGCAGATGGACGACAAATACGCTGCTGCCACACTCAAGTCCAACCTCAGTACGATGCGCTCAAACAACTCCCGTCCTCGCCCTCCCATGCTTCATGTCACCTCCCCCTCCACCGACATCTCGGCTCCGATCCTCACGGGATCTACTGTGGCAACGCCCACTACCGCACAGTCGCATGCGTCCGATGCTGCTCATGCGTCCTTCTTCATGGACGATCTGCCTCGAAAGCCTGGTCAAGGTATATGGGAGAGTGTAGTTGGTTCTACAGCAGACCGCCCATCACAAGACGGACCGAGACAAGCTATCGAGGCGCTTATGGGTCCTAGCCGCTTACCCAAGCGCAAGAGTCTCAGTGGACTTTTCGGCGTTGCTATCAGGAAAAGCTTGGACAAGATCAAGCCTGCTTCGCCACCACGTGCTACCGGCACTCTGTCATCTCGACTGCACGGGTCTCCTACTCGGCTGGGAACAATGCCGACCATGAAGTCACTCGCTGAGGAGATTGAAGCGTCGTCGAAGCCAACGCAAGCTAGCCAGGAGGATCTGTTTGCCCGGCACTTTGGCCCTTCGGCGGAGCCTAGCAAGCAAGCAGTGCTTTCAGGTGACAGTGAGTGCATTCTAAGCAGGTCGAGCTGACATGCCAGACGGACTTCGCAGGGTTGCTTCTGCCACGGATAGGCTACTCAACCTCGTCACTATAGCGGACTTCTCGCCGGCCGCAACGAATAGTCCTGGCTTGGGCGCGCGCGCTTCTAGCAATTCGCTTCGACAAACGATCAATGACAGTCCCACTCCAATTCGCCGAATCAAGTCAGCTATGCTGTCCAACAAGTCCAGCAGTCCTCTCAAGCCTTCCTCCGCCAATGTCAGCCCTCTCAAGCTTGCGTTGCATCGCGCTCAAGCTGCCGCACATATTCATCGGCCCAATCACGAGGCACCAGCCTCGACACCCTCTTCTCCTCGACAGAGCATGGTGCGAAAGGGTATGCGAAACATCTTTGCGCCGCCTTCGCCTGTTCCTCCCAAAGCTGGCAAGCCTGCAGAATCTCTCACTACTGTTTCCGCCGCTCAAGTCACCGACGAGTACGTTGGCATGGGACAAACGATGGGTCCGACTATCGTTAGAGGGCGATCCCTGCGTAACCGTAGTGAAGGATCAGATGTTCCCTCTGATCTCAGGGCAATCATCTCATATGACGCTTCATCGATATCTGCATTCGCCACGGACCTCACTACTCGTCTCGGCTTGCCGCAGCTGCCCCCTCAGGATCGAATATCACCACGTCGTCCCGCCCCTGCTCCTCCGGCATTATCACTTCCTCCTGTACCCGATTGCGGCTCTCCCGACCACCTCTTTACGCCTCCGTCTCGGTCTGCCGTGAATAGGGAAGCTAGCGATAACATTTCGCCCCCTCGCAACGACTTCAGGAACTCGTTTGACTTTACCAGCGAATACGCCGCACTTGACCAAGGAACCCAAAGGGCGTCTTTCGTCGAGGCGCTCAGGCAAGTGAGTAGTGTGCAACTACTCATGGACGCAAAGGTCCCGCCAGTTCCTGCTCTGCCAACACCGACAGAAAGCGTGCCATCGTTCCATGTGTCCAGGCCCTCTGACAGCATGACAGGGGAAGATAGCGCTTCTGAATATGAAGAGGAGGATGAGTGCGACGATGAGGCGATCGAAGATACAGCAGAGATTCAACATGTGGTAGGCTTTGCCAAGACCAGTCCAGCCCGACGAGAGCCGTTCAAGGGTCAATTTGCTTTCCAACATCATGCTTCCACCACGCGACAGGCAAGCCATGCGTCCTTCGGCGCCCCGGACCCTGTGCCATCGGTACCATCGGCCCCAGAATGTCTGCCTCCTGCGCCCACCAACCGTAGAGGGCATCGACGTGGTGAGTCGGGCCTCAGCATCGCCACCATGTCAAGTATCGGCTCCGTCATCGGCACTGGCAATGAGCGCGAATACACCAATTACTTCGAGGTCAACTTTACTGCGCATCTTGCACGATCTCACTCTCGTCAATCATCCGCTGCGGAGACCATCGAAGAGGTGTCCGAGGACTCACCTCGGCGAACCACATCCCGAGACTCGCTTTCGTCTGTTGCCTCTGTCGCCTCTAATCCTCGACCCAGCACTCGCCGAGGACAGCATCACCGTCGCCACTCGTCCATCCAGTCAATCGACTCCATCGGAGAAGGCATCATGCCCAGCGTATGTCCACCAATCAGCATGTACAACGGCCGGCGTTCGTCCTACGTCAGCAGACATCGACGCGGCAGCTCCTCAGACAGTACGTTCGGTCGACCCGACTGGGCTGCTCATCGTCGGAACTCGTCGTCGACAAGCACTTCGTCCAACGTCTCCGTGGCGAGACTCGGTCGGCCAGGTCTGGGCGATAGGATGTTCCAGCTCGATGGCGGCGTGGCGCTGGCCTCCATCACTGGTTCCCCACCCGATGAGCGGACGGCCTCAAGCCATGCTGCCCATCACCGCAATATGTCCTGGGACAGCCTGTTCGATCAATCACGGAAGATCGACGACTCACTGTTCGACCGCAGCCGCCAGGAAGACTCTTTGTTCGCAAATAACTCTGACGTCCATAACACCTCGATTGATGGCGACTCTCTGTTTGCTCCTGAGGAGCAGGCGATCAAGGGCAAAGAATTCTTCCTCCGCGGTCTCCGACCTGTCTCCACTGTCAGTACCGCCTCCAGCTCGCAGCAAGATGATACGTTCACGAACGTGGGCCGAAACGCTCGACGACCGGCCGATGTCCCGAGCAGTGTGGGGAAGGACATCGAGCAGTGTCTACAAGGAGAAGGCGAGAACAATTCCAATATCAGTAAGTAATCCTTATACTCAACAACGACTATACATGCTGACCATGGCGTAGCACCGCTGGGCAAGACCAAAGTCCAGCAAGTGACTGGTCGGCAAATGCTCGGCTCATCAGTATCCCGCCCCACAAAGCCTAGTCGCCGCCGCCCGGCACAGCTCGTCTTCGCTGAGCCTTCTCTCGATACTCCAGGTCTCACGTCGCCTTCCGCTTCGGAAACGTCCAGTCGCATGTCGCTCGATACCAACGCTGCTTCCGTCACGCTGGGCTTGCGAACACGTTCCTATGGTAACGGACATCAGCGTCAGAGATCGTCCGCCGGGGTCAAGGTAGACTTCACTATCCCTGAGATGCCGTCAATGGCAACGTTGCGTGCTGCAAAGTCTCCTGCTGGCCCGACCGTTGTTCGTCAGATTGCGAATGCTTCGCGACCGATTGCGCGCGAGCCGACTATCATAGCCGTGCATGGTCTGGATGACGAAGATGATCTGGACAAGATGCTGACCGTCCGAAACTGGGTACAATGGGAACGAGAGGCCTTGGACGAGTTTAGGAAGACGAGAAATGAGTGGATTGACAGTGAGGAGTCCAAGCATGCTATCGAAGGTGCGTTAAGGATCCGTCTACTTGGAGAGTGCTGACAGATTCGACCTCGCAGAGTTCAAGATGCCTCAGACGACGCAAGAGATCGCTGCTTTCCTTGCTCAGTCATCGCAAGCGTACAGACCGCTCAGCCAGCTTCCCACTCATCGACAAGCCCACCGACGCAAGTCGTCCCTCAGCGACTCTCGAGCCATCACGTCGCCATACGGTCTTCCGTTGCCCAAACCCCCATCCGCAGTGGACAGGCCCAAGATGTCGCTGACGACGAAATACGAGAAGAAGAATTCCTCAGGCGCAAGCTCGACTACTTCGTCCACTTTCGCATTCGCTTTCCCCTTCCCCGAGGACGTGCCTGAAGCACCTTCCGCATCGCCAGCGCCAATCTCAGCCATCTTTGCTAAGTTTGCTAGAGAGACACCGCCATCTCCCCCACCCACCATCGCGGCGTTTAGGCCAGTCAGCCCGCTCAAATTGCCTTCTGTGGATATCTTCGGCTTGAAACAGCTACCGCGCGAATCCGACGAGAAACAGGTGGCCCGAGCGAGAGTCACGTCTAGTGCTCGACGACAGGCTCTGGGCTGGGGGAGGAGGCGCAATTCGGACGAGCCGGAGATGATCCTGCAGTCGAAGCTGGAGGCGACGCCTGTGGTACCCTTGGTCCCGCAGATCTTCAAGGAGCACTCTTCCGCAACGGGAGTGAGCAAGAAAAGGTCTGCTACCCGCGCCTCGACGAACAAAGGACAGGAGAATGTGATGGTATCAGTCTCGTGAGTTCCAAGCCATTCCTCGCTATTGCAAAATGTAGATAAGCTGACATCGTTTCGGCAAAAGCGGCGACATATTTCTCGCTCAACCAAGCAGGACTCGAGGCAAATCACCAGCGAAACGCCGTGCTCCGCGCCATGCCGCCAGTCAGCCTCGTGGCCTTCGCATCTGATCATGCCCACTCCACGTTCTGAGCACTCTCGTTCCTCTCATCATAATTGACTTTGGCTTTCTTTGTGTGCACAACGTTTTATCCCTATGGTTTTCCCTTCGTGCTGAATATTTGGGTCTCTCTTGTTCATATCTTTTTACGACGGTGATGACGAATCAACGACTTACTGTATATACGGTTTTCTACTTTAACGACATATATCTAGTTAGCTGCCAGCGGAGTGGTGCGTGATGCTGGTGATGCTGGTGCTGGTCATGATAGCTACTTTTGCGAGATGTACCTAGCTTACTGGCCTATCTCTAAGAGCTTGATGCTGGCGAGAATGAATGTCTTTTGATGCATGAATGAGTCGTACAACATCGATCTAAGGTCTATAATCGAACAACGAACGAATCTAGCGGAAATTGAGCTTGATGAGGAACAAGAGAATGTTCATGGACACGTGGACCGATGCCCAGCCTATGATGGTCAGAAAGTCAGCGCAATACTTCGCGCCAGTAGCCACGAATCTAATGATGCACTCACCACATGCAGGAACTGCGGAGACAAAAAAGCGAGCGAGACTCTTCAGTATACACATGCTTGACTGAAAAGTGCAATATGAGATGTGAGATGTGAGACAGACGCACCCAATTCGGGATACTCGCGCATCTCATCTAGGCCTATCTGTGATACGTTGACCCCAAAAGCTAGCGACATGGCCTGACGAGCAATGAACGAGCTGATCAATTCCGAGCCCTACAATAGTTCTTCAGTACTTTATTTGGCATGTGAGTGTATGAGTAAGATTGTGAATTTGTAGAGAAAGTCGCTCACCCAGATCGCGCATGAGGCTGTGAATGTCAGGGGGAAGGTATATGGGTCTTCGGGCGTGGGGGAGAAGCGGAAGAAGGGGTAGATCTCTATTACAATCTCAGCATGTCGATTCCCATGAGATGTCGAGGCAATACACGTCAGGCAAGTACGCGACTCACGAGAATTCGGCCCGAAATGCAAGATCGACAACCAGCCTGAACACACCATATCATCAGCATCAGGATCATCCCACTCGAACCCAGAACGCCACGATGACCTGTTATTCCTTTGATAGCACTCACCAAGAAACCCTAGCATGGTAACGTTCTGCGCCAGACCACGACAGTAGAAAGCCGTAGCCACATTCTCGACGTATTCCTCCCATGGGCTGGGGTATCCTATGACGATTTGCATGGCGCGATGATACGTCCGAGACATCTGCAGTGGGAAGAGAATGATGACTGAGATCGAAGATAGGAGCTGGACTGTGGCGAATTGCGTTGGGGATCGCAGGCGAGCGAACTACCGTCGAGTAAAATCAGATTCACATTAGGGTCACATAAATGAGCAGGACGGAAGATGAAGAACGGGGACTGGAGGGCGACGCACCAAGTTGCGATAGAAGACGTGGTAGACCAGCTGGAAGAATAGCTTGTATAGGAACAACAGCGCTCGACTGCGCACTTTGGCGCCGAGGATGAAGAACGACACTTGTGCGAGAAGCTGGACGGCTGTGACAGGATCAGACTAGGCCTGCCCCACTCAGACACATTCAAATGACTCACTGATGATCCATGACCATACCCACGTACCAGCGTCCAGAGATGTATGAGGTAGAGTCGTGAGGAACAAGCTCGCATATGCTGGTGTGGTTCATCAGAAATCGTCAGCCAAGGGCTTTGTAAGTGGTTTATAATGGATCACATACCTTGTCCAGCAATGAGCGAGAAGCAGGCTATGGCCAAGCAAGTCATGAACCACAGAAAGCGCAACCACGAAGCGGGGATACGGCGGGAGAACGACTGGCCGAGGAATCTGAGCGCAGAGTTCGGTTAATGACGATAATCTCGAGCTTATTCCTGATGCTTGCGGAGCACTAGATGAGAAACTCACGTTCTTGTCACGTCCGAAACAGGGTTGCGTATCGTGTGCCGTTTATCGCGTTTGAGCTTGGAAAAGCACGCGAGGGCGGGCATGATCATTGCCATGAAGCTCAGGCCCACCCAAAAAGCTAGCAAGGCGAGTCGTACAGAAATCAGCTTAGTATTGTTTACCTAGGGCAGCCAAGAGTCAAATGCAAGCTCGAACTCACTTTTCCGCTCCCACTCGACAGTGTTGTCTTCACCACGATTCTCCTCGGTCCGCTTCCGCAGACTGAACCAGTCCATGTGATGCGCGACTAGGCCAATGAGCAGTGTCGCGCTCCACGAGAGTGCATAGCTGATCTTTCCGCCGAGCTTCGATGGCCACCAGTCTTAAGCGGAACTTTGTGTCAGTTTTGTCTAATTGCAGAGCTGCTCAAGTAAACAACGCGACTCACTCAGCCGATATAGCGAGAACAGGTTTGTGATGAAGAACAGCGCTACGGCGAGGTACATCCTAAGTCACTGTCAGCTATTGGCATCGGTTTTCGGTTGTTCCTGGCACGGAGCTCACCCGAAATACCTGAAAAACTCGTCAATCACAGGCTCAACAATACGACGCAGCGAGTGCAGCATGAGAGACTCACCAGAAGAGGAAGAAGTAGAAATTGACGTCGAGCGGTAACGGCTTCCTGCCTCCCTCGTCACTGGCACCATCATCCACCATCGTGCCATTCCCATCTTTAGGTCTTTTAGGCCAAGAGGGGATATCGGGGAACGGATCGTCTCTGTACGGATCCGACACGGGGAAAGGGATCGCGACCCAGACCCAGACCTTTTATACGTCATACGCATGTCAGCTTTGCTCTACTGTGGCCGCCAAGGTTCAGGAAGTTCGAAGCTCACGGCTATACATGGCAGCCCGACGAGCACGAAGTGTCGCTTCCAGAATGAACTGAGCCATTCATCCACGGTTTTCCTGCTTGGCTGAACGACCAGGCAGTACAGATCAGTGTCCACTCGTACGCCGCTGACTGGAGGTGCGACATCTGTGCTCACGCGAAAGAACATCCTCGTCCATCCGCCCTTACTCTCGTCGATCTCAGCTACGCTCTGTCGCCGCAGCTGGCGCCGCCGGTACTTGCCAGCGCCAACAGCGCCAGCAGCGCCAGTCGCATTGCTGGCTTTACCAGTTCTGTGTGGTTCCGAGCCGATTGTCAGGTTCGGTAGCGCGGGCCGAGGTTCCGTCACTGCTTTGAAGCCCGCCACGAGTCCTGCGCCCAACGTCTGCTTCTTCGCCTTCCCTTTTCCCTTTTTGGCTTGTGAAGGTGTTGCTGTAGACGGGACGAGTGGAGCAGACGGAGACGAGGAAGAGCTGGCGCCAGCTAGGCCGACGCCTGGTATAGGTGGTCGAACGCGTGTTTTGCGCGGTGAGTTCGTGCGGTCTGCAATGACGAGGAGCGTTTCAGCATGAAGCAGTGAAAATCGTAAGGACACAAAGGACACGCAATGATGATCTCACCCCATAGCTTGTCTTGAGCTCGCTCGGAGCCTTTCGAAAGCGGGGTGAACATTGCGCTGTCGCCTCAGCTGTAGTGGCCGAATGTCGCCACTTCTCAGGCTCAGAGCATGTCCAGCAGTGCAAGCGAAGGTCAACAGCACTATTTCCTCTTCTCTTCTCTCCTCGGCGTCGTCGTAGTAATCGCTGTTGATGTAATGCTGGCAATGCTTCAACACTTGTGAATGACTACTGCGACTGTCAATAACTGTGTGGATGGACCGGGTGCGAGCTGAAACCGGTATAGCACACGTGGGACCACGTGCTCTCAGCGATCAATAAAGACGGAATCAGAATGCCATCTCCGCGGCCCGCGCCGTTTCCGTCTCTGATCCCCATACATTGCCAAAATCATCCTCACAAAGTAATCCTTCTCTTCCACCTGTAAACTGCATCGACAACAACAACAACGGCAAAGATGAAGGGGTCATCATCGCTCACTGCGCTCGTCAGGGGATCGAGGGTCTCGGCCTCGCGCATCTGTACGTCTTTCTCGCGTCCTGCTACGAAGCTATGAGGCTATGAAGCTGTGCGATACAGAATGGGGCTAACTTCAGATCCCCTTTTCTTGCATGCACGCACTTACTTGCGTTGATCCTACCAGCTCGACCTCATATCCGATATGCGACGACGCACATGCGCATGCCTGCCATGTCACCCACCATGACCGAGGGAGGGATAGCGGGGTGGAAGATAGCTGAAGGGGAGAAGTTCGCGGCTGGGGACGTGCTGTTGGAGATTGAGACGGACAAAGCGACCATTGACGTCGAGGCGTCGGACGACGGTGTGCTCGGCAAGATCGTCGTGAGTCTCGTCACTCCTCCTCTTCTAACTTCCGCCTCGCATATTCAATGAGATCAATGCTGATTGATGTCTGACGAACGCGGTGACAGGCCCAAGCTGGCTCGTCGAAGATCCCCATAGGCCAAATCATCGCTGTGCTAGCTGAGGAAGGCGACGATCTGTCATCCATCGAAGTACCCACCAACCTCGCGCCGGAAGGAGCAGAGGTCCCAAGCAAGCCGAAGGAGGAGGAGAAGAAGGCTGAGGCTCCCAAGTCAGAAGAGAAAAAGGAGCCTGCGCCCGCTTCGTCTAGTTCAGGATATGGGGAAGAGAAGAGCGACGCTGTGGCTCACGAGGCTGGACATGGGCATAAGGAGATCAAGCACCCCAAACCGCTGTTCCCCAGTGTGATGAGATTGTGAGTGACCGTATTCCTGCTTTCCGCCTCTATGTCTTACAGCTACATCAACGGCTGGTGCAAGCGACGCGCTAGCCGAGGACTACGCTAACAAGTGTACTTATATCTTCTCAGATTACTCGACTCTGACTTGACCTCTGAGCAAATCTCGAAACTGAAGGGAACAGGCCGACACGGAATGTTGACAAAGGGAGATGTCCTCGTGGCTCTTGGCAAGCTGAAGAGCGCATATGGCTCGGCAGAGCAGCTGAACCTGGACGTTATGGGACCCAGCGGGAGACGAGCGAGCGAGGTGAGTGAAAACGATAATTTCTCCCATGTCTTGAGGTTCAGTGAAAAGAGGACATAGCTGATGTTCTGCTTTCCATGGTAGAATAAGGCCACTACGCCATCTGGTGCTGAGCCGGCGCAGAAGAAGGAAGCGCCTCTTGATGGCCCTGCACTCAGGCGACTGATAGTGCAAGGCATGTCCCGGGCCACTGCACCGCACTCCCCAATCATCCAGCACGGTCAGTAGACCACACTCTTACCACAAGCGCAGAAAGCGCAGAAGTGACGATCGCTGATGATTACATATAGAGCAAACCCCCCTTCCACTCTCTTACGACGCAGCGTTCGACTCTGTGCTTTCGCCCTACGCATCCCTCCTCCCTCCTCCACAACCTCAAGTCGGTATTCCTGGTCGCGCAGAGTTGGCAGCTTTGGAGGGTCATAGTCAAGCAGCAAAGAAGGACGAGTGGGCGGGCTTGTTCTGAGCTGAGCAGAGCAATGAATGTGGTGTGGGTTTATAGACAGTTCGTGGTCATACGGATTATGCACATTATGACATATGCTCTGCTGCTGTCGCTAGTGTCCGCAACGGTGACGTTGAATATCACCTATCATATGAGCTATGATACTGTTCGACGTATCTGTGACACTATGCTTGATGATATGCATGACGGTCTAGTACAGATCTAGTACAGATCTACTTCTTGACATTGAATATGCTAAGAAGGGCAAAACAGCCATAGAGGAGTCCGACGGGGTAGGCAACCAACAACCGCTGATGGTCCATCCTGAGCACAGCGACGAAGATCGCGCTAGCGGAATGCGTGCACCAGAGTATACTCCCAGTGGACAGCAGGTATCCTAATGGATGATCGATCCCGACGCCCATCCCTATCCCACCGAGGCCGACCATGGGCAAGAGGCAGTAACCCAGTACTGACGCGGTGCGATACGCGTCGATGCCCGTCTCGCTCATTAGGTTCAGCAGGAGGTAGATCGCCGTCGTGCCCAGGAGGCCCACGCCGTAGATGTACGAGAATTGCGGCTTGCCGCTCTGTCCCGCAGTCGTCAGCTCGACTCTCGACTCTCCGTACATAGCTGCTGATGGGCAAGGGAGGCGCGCTCACCAATAAGAGGAAGAAGGCGAATGCGAAGCAGAACACAAAAGGTCCAGCGAGGTCCGCATCGTCCATGATATGTGCGTCGACTCGCGATAGCGGATTGAGCACAGTGAGTGATTTCTGCAAGATGTGCGAGGGGTTTATGCCGAGTTCTGCGTGTCACACTAATATCAGTTCCCAGACCCTCTCACACTTTCTGCGCTGCTTTGCGTTGCAAGACTCACCCTCCATTAAGCTCGGTTCGCCCTCGAATCCGCCGGTGCCGAACGCCTCCCACCACCGCCCATCACCCACCATCATCCG
>JALPBZ010000294.1:0-15922 GCA_026538355.1 Cryptococcus sp. GC_Crypt_5
AGAACGGTCGTGTCCCTTGAAGAGTCCTTGAGTAGACGGTTGGCGTACTCGTCTCGCGTCGGAGAACATCTTGTTGAGGTGGGTAACGAATCATCTGACTGGTCTTTCGGGCCTCACTGCTCCAAGTAGCCCTTCACGATACGGCCTTGCTGACTCTACTCACAATGCTAGGCATACGCCCAACTCTCCGTACCGGAGAATACACCGTCGATCCCCATCCCCGCGATCCCACGACAACTGATAAACGCCCTATCGTCGTTCCGCCTCCCACCGACGTATCTTCCCCCTTCATCTGCTAGCTCCACCTCCTCATCCTCGTCAATCCTCTCTGCTCTAGCATCGCAAGCTACCAAACCCCATCGTATACCCCTGCTCGCCGCAAACCCCCTCGCACCGTTAGCCTACGCTTGGAGGATAGCTGATCAGGCCCTGCACCTCTCTTTTGAGCCTAGTGCTGGGACTCCATTGAAGAGGGGGTACTGGAACGAGCCTGTTGGCGCTGGTGTAAGTCCCACATCACTCTCACCACCACAACATCACTCGAACGGTATCTCTGATACTCGTCATTTGCTGAGTACGAACGAAAACCTTGACTGACGACGGTTGTACCCGCAGCCCGAGTGGTACGCACATAGGATAGGTCTGTCCCTAACCTATCTCTCAGCAGGTACGCGAGTCTTTGCTCAGTCACACACGCTATCTCTTACTGTCGACGACTAACTTGCACTGCACAGAATCACGCCTACTCCAACCTTACCCAGCCGCTTCGAGCACCGAGACAAACCCACATCTCCCCGCGGCTCAAGCAGCGCTTACACGGAACATCACTCGATATCGCGACTTTATCAAAAGCGCTGAGAGCACTGAAAAGGGTCTAGGAGAAGCAATGGGCTTTGTCGAATTCGTCGGTAAGAGTTGGCAAGGACTTATACGGAGTCGTTATTGGTGATCAAGATGTATATGTAGCGCATTTGATGTTGACGATAATCGTCTGCATACTTTCCATGTGGTCTACTACTTGTCTTCTGCTCTACATCTGATGACCGACACTCGCTTACAGCTTGAGACCCTCCTTGGCGAACTGCACCTTGTCGGAGAACTCGGGGTCGTTCTCCTGGTAGATGTCGTAGAAGGGCTCGAAGGCTAAGAAGCGTGTCAGCGACGGCAATGCGATATGATCAAACACCACTTACACTCGCTCTGGTCGCAAACCCTGTTTGGTGGGTGAGACTCGGCAAGCTTCTCGAGCTCCTCGAACTCTTCCTTGGAGAGGTCGACGACTGTAATGTGGGGGATGTCTCAGCTTTAGGAAGATCACACGTACTTGCGAGCTGAACGTAGCACTCACGCTTCAAGTTGTTGGCAATACGCTCAGGAGTGACGGACTTGGGAACGGGGTTGGTTCCACGCTCGACGAGCCAGCTGAGAAGGACGTTGGCAGTCTGGACACCGTGCTTGTCGGCAATCTTCTTCACGACCTCGTTGTCACGAAGGTTGGTCTTGCCGGTACCACCGAGAGGAGAGTACGCCTGAGGGAGGATGTCGTTCTTCTTGAGCCACGCAACGAGCTCGGGCTGGGGCACTTGCAGAGAGAGCTCGACTTGGTCTGCGCCGTGAGGTGCTTAGCTACATGAAAACAGCATGACGTGCTAAGTATGAACTCACCAGCAACGGGCTTGATTTTGGCGTCTTTGAGGAGCTTCTTGCATCGGTTGATGTTGAAGTTGGAGACACCGATGGACTTGACGAGGCCCTTCTCGACGAGCTGCAAACGAGGTCAGATGTGCAATTGACTGGAGCAAATCGCACTCACCGCCTCCATAGCCCTCCAGGTGGGAAGGACGTTGTCACTGAGCTCGACATCGAGCTTCTTCTTGCCGTTCTCGGCCTTGACGACGTGGTCCCAGCCGGGGAGAACGCCCTCGGGAGCGTCGACCTGGAGGTTGATCTGGATATCGAATAAGGACATCAGCCAAGCCTATTGACCATTTCCACGCAGACTCACGTTCCAGTGGAGAAGGTACAAGTCGAGGTACTCCAAGCCCAAGTTCTTGAGAGTGTCCTTGATGGCCAACTCGACGTGCTCGGGGTGGTGGTGGAGCTCGAAGAGCTTGGAGGTGACCCAGATCTCCTCACGGGGGACACCAGAGGCCTTGATACCCTGTCCGACCTCGGACTCGTTGCCGTAGGCCCATGCGGCGCTGAGGGTGGGAAAGGAATTTGTAACAGGTTACAAAAATAGAGAAAGGCGTCGAAGGGGCGGTTGGCGATCGGAGGATATTCGGGGGAAAGAGTACGTTGCATCAGTAAAGCCCAAATCAGTCTTTGTGCGCGTAGCTCACTCGATGTGTCGGTAGCCGCTCTGAAAATGAGGTCAGTACAGTTCAAGCAAAAGAGAAGCAACTAAGCTCACCTTGAGAGCAGACTCGACGGCCTTTGCGACCTCTCCTGGGCTGTGAAAGCGTGAGAAATGAGCTCTGACCCGGGGGCAACACTGTACTGTGGAGACGACGCAAGACCTACGGAGATTGCCACTGAGAAGAGAGACGTCAGCGAAGTATCTATAAGGGAAGGATCTCGCTACTCACGGTACCGAGACCGATGCTGGGGATCTTTTTCCCGTTGTTGAGGGTGAAGTGAGTAGCGGGAGCCATTTTGTTCTTGGCGATGTTCAATCTAGCTGATCGGAGTAGAGTGGGTAGAATGATGGGCGAGAGTGTGTTTCTGGCTCGACAGTCGTTTTATAAAGTGAACAGAGAGAGAGACAGAGATGGAATGTGAAGGAAAAGGAAAGAAGGCCCGATTGTGAGTAGGCAGGGGGGAAAGAGGGAGTGAGGGGAAAGAAAGGACCGGATGGTTGATTGGATCATGTCGTCACATGCAGCAATGGCTATAGTGGCAGTGGCAGCTCAGGGTAACGCGTACCCATGGCAATTTAGCCGGTTCCCTCCACCTTTCTCTGCACTCCGCAAAGTACACCAGGTGTTAAAATACGCCGAAGACCAGCAGCGTGTAGCCGGTCACTTGCCGATGTCAATGGGGTGTGACACTTGCCGATAGTGCATCGTCCGCATGGCTTGTACCGCTTCAAACGATCAGATCCATCGTGATGATGTCTGTCTCATGAAGTAGATGCGCTCATAAGTAGTGGAAGACTGCTCTTTGATGCACTCGAACGCATAGCGAGCAATGAGATCTCACCCACGCTGGCGGAGTCCATTCTTACCCGAATACCAACAGCTGTCCCTGAGATCAAGGGCAAGTCGCGAATGGATTCCCGCGCGCGTGGTGGTTCTCAACAACAAAGACTGTACTTGGAAGCCAGACGGGATCCACTTGTTCTGCCAGTCCAAAGAACTTTCTCACTCATTCGACGATGCAAACGCATTGGTCGTCCTGTTTGCAACCGAGCGGAGTTTGGCGGAAACCCAAGGAAGGTGGCTGCTTTCTGACCCCCCCAAATATACTGCCGTTTCATTCAGAAAGTAAAACATGGCATGTGAGTGAATTGACTGACCCTCGCATTCCTGACAAGTCTTTAGACGAATCAATATCTGAGTCGCTGATTTCAGGACGAAGTGGAAACGGTGGTCAATTGACTGAATCAGTGTGTGGCATGGGGCGCGACCGGCTCGCCTAGCCCCTTACTCCAATAGCACTTACCCGACTGACATCCCAGATCGAATACAGAGACAGACCGCAATGAATCGCTCCCATCACGCTCGACGTGGTGACTGGCCGTGGGAGCAACGCGGGCAGAGATGTATATATACGGCTACTCCCTCTCGCTATTTGCACTTTCCTCAACCCACTCTTCACTCCGCAACTCGCACTTACATACCCACAAACTTACAGAGTCTGTGACTCTCTACCTTACACGCTTGCAGCGACCCACACTCCTTCACTTGCTTCTCAGGTAGTCTAGAATAGGTTTGATACCTTTCCGCACTTCCTCGTCGTACTACTCGTCTACTCCACGCTCCCCCACAGTCGTCAGTCGTCAGTGCAACAGTTCCGCCGGTCGGATCGCAGCTCTAGCTCCAGCTCTACTTTCAACCTACATCGCAAGCACGCTCAGCTTTACGCTCGATCCAACTACTACAGTAAGACAAGACAGCACAATGGCCCCTTCTAGCAAGATCATCGCTCTCTCCCTCATCGCCGGTGCCTCCGCTGCGCCTCTCTCCCTCTTTGGCTCCAGTTCGGGATCCACCACCGCTACCGCCTCGGTGTCTTCTTCTACCACTACTGACATCCAGACGTTTGCCAATGCCTTCGTGAGTCGCTCCCTGGACGATATAACACATCCACTGACAACTCACAGCTCAACTCCGCCACTGGAGGCGCTGTGACCACCGCTGATACTGCTGCCGCCAAGCTCAGTGGTGTTGTCAGCGTGAGTCATCGTACTCTCACCCACCTCCAAGCTGACACACGCACAGACCGCCAAGGCGATCGCCTTCAACACCTGGGCCGCCGGCCAGTGTGTCGCTGCGTCCCACGACCTCACCTCGTGTGGGGAGATCAGCGCCTACCTCTCTGCGGTGTACTACGCCGTGGAACAGGGCTGGTCCGCTGCCGAGCTGTTCGCCGCCCTCGGCACAAGCAGGGTCAGCAAGTTCGAGACTCTCTTGCAAGCTCTTTGCACCGACGCCCCCTCGTCGATCTCGGGCACTTGCTCGACCCTTCTCGGCACTTGGCCCGCTTACATCACCGCCATGACCGCTGTCGAGGCTGCCACCGCGACCCAGGCTGCCGCTGCGCTCACCTCTAACGGTATCCTCGGCTTGATCGATGCCGCTCACATCGGTACTGCATTGATGGCCAGCATCCAGGCCACCGCTGGTACTACGACCAACGGACTCAACGTCGCCGGACTTCAGCTCCGATACATCTCCGAGCGCGACCTGTTGAACCTCGGTCAAACTCTCACCGGCGTTGCTGGCACAGTCGCCAGCGGTGCTACTTCCGATGCCACCGCCGCGCTCGGCACTGCTGCCGGTCTCTCCATCGGCCAGAGCGGTATTCACGCAGTCACCGATATCGGCACTCAGGTCGGAGCCAACGTCGTCACTGGAGCCACCGGTACAGTCGCCGGCCTTACGTCGGGCATCCCTGTTGTCGGCAACGTCGTCGGCAAGGTTGCTACCACTGCCAACGCAGCGGTGCAAGCTGCGGGGAACGCCAACGTCGCCAGTGCACTCAACGTCGTCCCCGGTATGGCTTCTCTCACCAGTACCATCACCGGCGGAGCTGCGGCCGGTGCCGGTGCTTTAGCTGGTTCGTCCGGTCTGCTGTCTCTTCGTGACATCGGTATCAACACCCATATCCCTACTGTTGGCAACGGTCTCGACCTCGACATCGCGTCGCTCTCCAAGGAGATCGCAGAGGGCGATGTGTTTGGCAACGCTCACATCTACCAGCGTGATCTGCTCTCGAGTCTCCCGGTTGGTTCGATCTTATCCAACTCGGGCATTCTCGGCACCGTGACGCACCTCCCAGTCGTTGGCAATGTCGCTGGCGCCGCTTCAGGCGCCGCGTCATCTCTTACAAACATCGGCGCATCAGCGAGCCAGAACGGCATCCAGCTCGGTCTCAACGACGTTACTGGCACCGCGGGATCGCTGCTCGGCAGCAGCGGCCTCAGCCTCAAGCGATCGCTCTTGAACGGCTTGCCCTTGCTCAGCTCGTTGCCCATCGGCAACGTCGCCAACACAGTTGAGAACACCGTCAGCTCCCTCCCTGTCGTCGGCAACGTCGCTGCCACGGCCACTGGTGCCCTCTCCAGCGTCACCAACCTTGGTGCCGGGATCAACCAGAACGGCGTGACAGCGGGTGTGTCCGACGTCACCGGCGTCGCAAGCTCCCTCCTCGGTTCCACCGGATTGTCACTCAAGCGTGACCCCTCGATTCTCAGCGGCTTGCCTATCGTCGGCAGTCTGCCTGTCGTCGGCAACGTCCTCAACACCGCCGACTCCACCGTCAGCTCTCTTCCAGCCGTTGGAAGCGTCCTCAACAGCGTCGGCAACGCCGTCAACACCGCCGAAGGCACTGTCGCTGGCTTGCCTGTCGTCGGCAACGTCGCGTCCACCGCCGCTGGTCTCCTGAGCAACATCCACCTCAAGCGCAACCCCTCGTTGCTCTCCAACTTGCCCATCGTCAGCAACCTTCCTGTCGTCGGCGGTCTCCTCCAGACCGTCGACAACACTGCCAGCTCGCTCCCAGTCGTCGGCTCTGTCGCAAGCACCATCGAGGGCCAGGCCGCTAGCATCAACAACCTCGGTCTCGGCTTGGGCAGCAACGGTTTGACCGCCTCGCTCTCGGACGTCACCGGCGTTGCTGGCTCCGTCCTCGGCGGTGCGGGCTTGCACATCTAAGCAAGGGATCTAGGGTCGTGAAGGAGTAGAGGTACGGGGGAAGATTGGGGTTCACGTGGATATTCGATTAGTACTCCTCTACATTTGACACCTTTGATAGCCTCGCGTTGGTGCGGGGTGGAGCATGAAAGCTCTGTTTTCTAACTGGGAATCAAGTTGCAATGGGTGATGAACGTCGCTCACATATGCACCAAGTGGTACAAGTAACATCGTAACATCGTATGAACACAGTTCTGCGCTGTCAGGCAGGGAAACGATCCTCTCATGGTCATTCTATACTCCATGCTGAGACATCAAGGCTCGTCGGTTCCCGTCACTCTCCCATTCCTCAGCAGACTTTCGTTTGGCTAGAAGTGAAGCTAGTCCACCTTCGCCTTGTCCTGCCCAGGCTGCGTCGCGCGGTTAGGCAGTGACTCTGCGACCTGATCGATCTTCCTGAATTGATAGACGAATCGAGCTGGGTACAGGAATGGCCGAAGATCAAATCTGTTATCGTCGGGACTGTACGATTCCTGTGATACGGGGGAGTCAGCAATCTGTTCCTGCGAATGACATGACTGAGGACATGCAGCCTACCATATGTACTGATGGCGTGATGGTTGTCCTGCATCAAGCTGTCAGCTTCGCGTCCAGAACTTGAGAGTGATTATGACGATACGCACATCTTATGCCTGTTGATGGCGTACGTATAGAAGAAGTGCTTGACCTTGTCTGCAATCTGTGATATACTCTTGTCAGCTTGGAAGGGTTATTAACCAGCACGAAGCTCACCTCGGTAGGAGAAAGGAAAGTACCCCATTCCTGAATCAACTTCCCGAACATGCTGTACGGTCCACACTTTTCGACCTTTCTCAATCGACCAAAGACAGACAGCTCATCATATGTCATTCCCATGTCGACCTCGTCGGATTGAGCAACGTTATCTGAGCCAGTGGGTACGAGCTCTGCAGTAGGGATCGCATCGAGGAAGCTGGAAACGCAGTGTCAGCTTTATCATGAGGCAATCTGCGGAAACCGGCGCACCTGCCCAAAATTGGGAGATCGAATTTGTCTTCCGACCAAGCGATGAACTTTTTCAGATCAGTCTTACTGATCCCTCCGATTGGGTTGACATCGGCACTCGAGCAGCTGCGACGTATCGACGTGAGCGACAAACACGAAAGGACAGAGACAACGACCCACTCGTATTTGGTCAAATAACCTCGCAAGCTCTCGTCGACGTTGGCGCTACCCAGAACGAGTAGTCCTCCAACCTTTCCTCGCACCCAAGGGAGAAGCTGGGCAAACATGTAGGCAACGACCATACGTAGTCGGGCCTGTAGATGATATGGGTTAAACAACGCGCACCAAGCGAATGCGTGGGCTTCAAAACCCACCTGAATATTCTGCAAAGCCAAGTTTTCGGCATTGCTTCCACCGTGTACCTTGAATTGAGGCGTCTGGCCGGTGACAAGACTGAAGATGCCCTTGACAGCTGACACCGCCGTGTCCATGTTGAGGTCAACGTGATATCTGCGGTGGAGTCATGAGCGTCTGCTGTAATAACGAGCCATTTCGACTTACGCGCCAATAGCGTCGGCCAGGTCTTTGGCTCTCTTCCGTGTTTCTGCACTAGAGTTCTCCGTGCCCATGTAGCATGTGTGGAAAATGCGGTTGGCGAACTCCTGTGGGTTTGATGGGATGTATGACGAGTCCTCCGGTTCGCCTGTCATGCGACGAGCGTCCGCAATAACCTGTCCATCTGCATATCGTGTCAGCTGACCTCGACATGACAAGCTCGTCAAAAAGCTTACCGCCTTTCTGCGATGCTGCCACGACCATGCGACACATTGAATGGACGATGACAGCCGTGGCGCAACTGTCGATACCACCACTAAGGGGAAGGAAGTACCCTTGAATCCTCGATCGACGCAGGTAGTCCCAAAGCCAGCAGGCGGGGCCGAGTCTACGTCATCTGGTTAGCCTTTCAGACTTGCCAAGCCGGATATCCACTTACGCGATCTCCTCCTCTGGCGTGTGGTACGTAACGTTCATGCTCCCCTTGGTCTCTTCGTCTCCTAATCTGATCCCATGTCCCCCGTCTAATCTCGTATCGATGTACACCCGCTGGTATGCCTCTGCTTGAGCACTTTGCATCCGTCTACTGCTTGTCAACCTGTGCGCGCGAACAGCTCCGAGGTCGATGGTAGCGGTAACAACTTCGACGTCGGAGAGTGAGAATTGCGATCCTTGAGCGAGGACCTGGCCATTCATCGCAATCATCGAAGCTCCGTCGTAGTATAAGCGATCTCCATCGCAACCTTGTTGGTTCGCGTAGAGGTAGATACCGCCGAGCTGATGTATTGTCAGCTGTACGATTTTCGTGAAGAATTTAGCTGACTCACCTTGAGAGTGGCCTCCTTGATTAGCTCGACTCTTCGGTTCAGCTTTCGCAGCTCGTGATGACTAGCAGACGAGTTGGTGAAGATCTCCACGCCATCGAGACCCATGAGAATGTGGGGGCTGTCGCAGTCTGAGCGTCAAGTCATTCTAAAAGACGAAACACCCACGAAGCAGGGGTGAAGAGCTCCTCACAGAGCTCGACACCAATCACAGTGTCTTCGGTAGCGACGACAGCATCTCCAAAGGTGACGTGATTCTGTCTGCGGATCAGCCGGAGTATCGCGACACGTATTTCCATGGGGCACACACCTGACCAGTGACCTTTCTGATAATGCTAGGTAGAGAATGTTGCTCCACCTGCCTATGCTTGTGCCAAGGTGTGAAGTGTCGGAGTTCGCGCTACGAATGCTGATGAGCTCGTTTGAGGTGGGAAACCGCAATGTGAGCTCACGTAGTTGCCGTCGTTGGCCATCCACATCTTGGGTCGGATCAGGACAATCTTGCCATTGAAGATGATCACTCGGCAGTTGTAGCTGTTGTTCTTGTGCTCGACAGGCCTGTATGGAGTGACAACGTAAGATCAGTGCGCCCCATGTGAGTCGTGATGAAAACCCACATGCCGATATCACAAACGATATCTTGTGCCTCTTCACTTTGGAGAATCTCGGCAAGTACCTCCCATGAATGGAGGAAGGTGTCCCCTGACGTAGTCGTCCACAGGTTTAGGACTTGCTAATACCCTCGTGGAGCGACTCACCCTCCAAGAAATGGTCCAAACATCCATAACCCGGGATTTCGAGCTCGGGCCCAACGCGTAATCTAGCTCCGCGCTCTTTGGAGACGGCGATAGACTTGAGGATTCTTCGGCAGTTGCCCTGAGACCAGAATGTTGATAGTGAGCTACTGCCTACAGCCAATGTTAGAGTAGCTCACCTCGAAGTCGAGAGCCCATTGATCTAGCTGACTGCAGTAGCGCGTGTGAGAGGCGTGTCCGATCAGCTAGAAGTCATTCGACTTACCATCTGCGAGTATCAGGTTAGCTATTGTATTGGTGCAAGCGAGGCGAAGATAGCTCACGTAGCAACAGTAACAAGATGCATGTCGCCCAGCTTCTTGTGGAGTATGTGAAGTGGTGTGTATAGAGTATAAATGAGAGGAGGCAGAATGATGAAGAGAAGATAATCGTTGGACGTCATGGTCATGATCTTGCTTCGAGTAAGCGCAAGGTGGAGGTCTCAAAATGCGTCACGTGGTTTTGATTCCGTTGATCACTTTGAATTCGGCTCACGCATTGACCGTGCTAAGAGTAACGTTGCTCGCAACTATCAACATTGCGTTCTTTCTATCTATCTTCTAAAAGCAGCTTGTGCATCATGGCGGAGCAGCAAGTGCAGATAACCGACCTCGACCCTCAGCAGCTGCAGGAGGTGAAGAAGCAGCTGGATCAGGTGCGTCAGATTCATATTCCAGCCTATCTGCCGCCCTCTGACTGACTCCTTTGGCGCTGAACTTAGGAATTGGACCACTTGACCACCTCTTATTCGCAATTGAAGCAAGCCCAGACCAAGTTCAAGTCGTGCATAGACAACGTATCGGCTCTGTCCCCTCAGTCCAAGGGTCAGCTCCCTCGTCCATGTAAACGCCATGACTATGAGCTGACATACCACACTCCTGCGCAGGTAAAGAAGTCCTTGTCCCTCTCACCAGCTCATTGTACGTCCCCGGAAAGCTGGCGGACGTGGAGAATGTCGTGGTAGACGTTGGCACTGGATATTACATCAAAAAGGTTTGTCTTCCTTGCTCATTGCTCATTTCGGAGTGGCAATGTCGATCAGCTACCAATCCACGACGCTTTCGGGATTCTTTAGCTGATCAATACCCTGACGAATCATAGACTAAAGCCGAAGCCACTCAACACTACACGGGCAAGACGAACTTTGTCCAAGGCAACCTCGACACGTTGCAGAAGACTATCGAGAGGAAGCAGGAGAATGTGCAGAGCGTCATGCAAGTGCTGCAGATGAAGATGCAGCAGCAGCAAGAGGGGGCCGCGGCTTGATCGTATCTGCCCAGCGATCGAAAATCGAGGAGTAACGAAGACCGAGTCGAGTCAACAGCCATATTGCCACCCACATTACGGGGTCAGGTGTATTAGTATATATCATGCATCAAATACCCTTTTGACATCTACGTTACACCTCTGGACCTACATGCGCGCCCGCTCACATGGGCACAGCAACGCCCAGACGTCTCTTCATCCTCCACATGATCTCCAAGAAGTTTGGCTCATTCTCCGGCGTCACGTATCCATGTCGAATCAAGAAATCGACAAGGGTAAGACCGCAATTAGGTTTGAACTCGCCTCCGTGCAAAGCCTCAAGAACTTGGGGCAGGCTCCACAACTGACGCGGTGTCAGCCTTTTGCGTATGCATATAGAGAAGCACACAACTCACAGCGAAAGACTCGACTTCGTCGTCGTGTGGTGCGGGCTTGACATACTCTGCCGAGTCTGATGGAGGGAGTTGCAGATCGTATATGAACCTACAATGTGTCAGCTCAATTCCGCACCCGCATTTAGTTTTGATGCTCACTCGACCTCTAAAACGTGTGAATGCGTCAGATAAGTTGTCATGCTGTGGAGGGGAAACGCACCAGGTTGCAGGAACCCCTGCTCCGTGAAATAGAAATACGTCACAACCCCGCCATTCCTGCGACATGTATCAGCAGCATCCATAACCAATATTGAAAGAAGCACGAGTACATACCTGAGTCGTTTCCGTACGAGATCCTCGGGCAGGCTCGCTTCTTCGTCGCACTCTTTGATCATTGATTCAAGAGGGGTCATGCCAGCTGGTATACCCCCGGCAACGGTCTAAATTGGGGTATAAGCTCTGCTTCTGCCGCGCTGGGCATCTGTTCGGACATGATGACGACTTACGTTGTCGAGCTTTCCGGGCCATCTACACTCCAAAGCACCTGTCAATTATACGTTGCTTACGTCGAAATGCATTACGGCTCACGTAGGCTTCGTCTTGCTTCTCCTCGGAACCCAGATCTTCATATCTGTCCCTTCGCCCTCATACGCTTCTCACTAAATCAGCTTACATGTAAAGCTCGGAAGTTTCAGTCCTGACTCACCAGTAAGATGCACGCCATAAGTGGCCAAACCGAAAATGGCACATGCAGATCGCTCAAGTTCGAACGCCACATTCGAAAACGCTGTTGAAGAGGTGTATCGACCTTGCAGGCCAGTGGATTGAGGAGAGGCGTATATGCGATATCGCTCGTTCCTCCAGCCTAGCCATACCAGCGTGTTAGCTCAGCGCAGTGTGCTGCCTTTTGTGAGATTTGGACTTGACGATTGAAGTGACCCATAGGATGTGGCACTTACCATCTAGTGCTTCGGGGAACTTGCCCTCGCCCTTCCACTTTTTCGCCACGGAGTTCATGACGTTGCTGAGCTCCTCATGGCCGCTTTGTATCACCTTGTCAGAGAAGTAGACGACATCCACTTGATCCAACCAGTCTCCAGCCTCATCGGGTTTACCAGCATGGTGGAATTCCCATGTGTTGTTCTGATTGGACGACTCCATCTCTCTGACTACATCCGGTCTGAGCAGGCCCACAGGTGGTATACCCGCTTGATGATCTTTCAGTGTTAGGTGAAAGGGGACATAAGGGATGTTCGAGGACGGGTCGGATGGTAGGCCTGGAACGGCATAAATTGGAAAGTTGTCTGCTGCCTCGACTACTGGGAGCAGACTTCGAGAGGGTTGGAGCGCTACTGGGCCGGACATCTAGGCTATCTGTCTTTCTGGTTTGTAGAGCGATATGCAAGGGTTCTTGAGATGTCAATCTCGACCGAGAGTGACAATCAAGGTGCGGAGCCCCACATTAGACGCATACCATTCTGTATGCGCCAACATTTGCTTTGTGGCTATCTTCGCCGTGCTGGCTGCGCAGCCCAGTATGAACGGTATGAACAATATTGTGCACCTCGATACGAATTTCGCAGTGAGACGCGCAGCATGCTGGACTAGGACCAGGTGCAGTCGTAGAGGTGATCCACTTTGATCCCGGCTGCCAAAAACGCCAGCCCTTCCGAAGGAGCTGGGCGATTGTCGCAAATAGCAAAAATTTGTGCCCCCACTGAGATTCGAACTCAGGGCTAGGGATTGCGTGTTTCTCAACACTCATATCTATTGAAATATGAGACCCTCGATTTAACCAGGCTAAGCGATAGGGGCGATCTGCGAAGACGCAGCGGCACACAGAGATAGTACCGAGAAGATTCGATGGAGATTGGAAAAGCTCGAAGATATTTCGAGGTTAGCCACATATCAGTGTGTTTTTGCTGTGGGAGTAGGGGCGTGGGACCAGGGAGACCCTCGATTTTAACCAGGCTAAGCGATAGGGGCGATCTGCGAAGCTGCAGCGGGGTATTTAGTTGGTTTGATCAATATCCAAAGAAGTGGAAGGGAGTCGAGGAGATCTCCGATTTTTGTCGTTTAACCATGCGGGTTTTGCGGCGCATTGCATGCGCCGAGACCCCGGGCAGACGTGCGAACGCGTTCGCACGTTTGTGTACGCGATGCATGAGCTAGAGGAATGAATATGTTCGAGGATAGACTAGTTGTGGTGCGAAGTGGCGTTTTGGGGTCGGAGTGCCACTAGCTGCTGCCACCTGGGTGTGGCGCCACATTTCCTTCTGCAAGGATTGGAGATGCTATAGAACGACACCGAGGTCTGGCCAGGAGCATGCATGGGTTGGAATGACTACTGAAGATGAACTCGCCGTATCTTCGTGTCCACGTATTCCGTACACGTTACTGACTGGGGGACTTTCAAAAAATCGATTCTAGTTATTGACGGTTCAGCGGATGGAGGAAGGCCGGGGAGTTGCAAGATCAAGTATGGGCGAGGTAGAGCCCATACTTGCACCGTAAGAGCGCGCTTCTTGTTGACAACGCCTGATTCAGTAGGGCTTTGTATCCCATTCTCCAGGTGTCCAATTTGTGCCGTAATACAGTATCTCGTAGTGAATCCTTCGGTAGTCGGCGTCCAGCTACAGTAGTCGCATCTTAGTACAGACGATATGTGATGGTAGAATGTAATTTTCTGCTCGTTCGTACCGTACTGGTATTGCAACACACATATTTTTGTCAGTCCTTCTTCGAGTCCTGTGCAGTTCACGCGTTGATGAATGAGAAATGTCTTCCATGTTCACCAATACCAGTAGAACTCCCACCGCTATGTCTCTCCCGTGGTCCCTCGCCGACAATTCCATTCTAGCGATCAAAGGTTCTTGGGGCCATAAGGAGTGTTTGCTTGTACTCATATACCTACTGGGGGAGGATTTGCTGACTTCAAGCTTTTATTGTCGATCAGGAATTCACATAAGAATCACGTATCAGCATATCATTCGGGAACTACTTATATGGATGTTTTTCCCCTCTGCTTTAGCCTCGTTATAACCTCTTATATCTATACATAATATCTGTGAGCGTGTGAGTGAGTGAGTGAGTGAGTGAGTGAGTGAGTGAGTGAGTGAGTGAGTGAGTGAGTGAGTGAGTGAGTGAGTGAGTGAGTGTATAGGCAAGCGTCCTCCCGATCAGTCCAGTCCTCATCTCCGTGCCAGCACCCGCGGTAATACGGAATCGGGCTACCCCTAATAGAGGGATGAATAGATGATAGCTCTGTGAGTCGACCCGATGAAGTACACTGTTCACAGTAGTATGCATAATTGATAATTGTCTTCTGCTCAGCTACATCTGCTCGCTCGACGATGATCATGCTACGACAAATCTGTATTTACAACTCTTTTGTAAGTAACATCTGATATACTCCCCACTCTACTCCTCATCACTACTCTCCTCCTCGCTGCTCGAGTCCTCGCCACCTTCGTAGCCCGCAGGCGCGCCTCCGCCTCGACTATCAAATGCGTTCAGCTGCTCCTCCATCTTCCTAATCCTTTCGTTCTCTTCTCTCTCGTTGACGCTGCGCTTGGATACACCTCCCATAGCTTTACGGCCGGGCTTCTTGCCCGAGCCTGCGACGGCGCTTTGGATCTTGGGACGACCGGGCTTGCCGGTGCGTCCGCCGCGGCAGACAAGGTTGTAGAGTTTGATGACGGTGCCGATGGGTAAGGAGTCGATATCGAGTTCGATTTCCTCGTTGTTCTAAAGTAGGGTCAGCGCGTGTGCGAAGAAACGCAAAAATAACTTACAGCTCCGAGGTTGGTGGTCTGTTGTATGATCGTGATGGCCTTTTGCAACGTATCCGCATCGGCAAGCTGGATCTTCTCCGCAAGCTCTTGCTTTTGCGTCAGGGTCATAGTCGTAGGCTCGTCGTCGCTCTCCATCTCCTCATCCTCGTCCCTGTACGCCGGCTCTTTAACCTTTTTGGGCTTCTTCGCGTGGCCGTTGCCATTGACGCCTGGCGATGGCTTTGAGATGGATTGCTTGCGCTGAGATGGGCCAGCTTTGGGAGCTTTGGCTTTCGGCTTGGAGGGTTTGGAGGCGCGGCGCTTGGCGATCTTTGCGCGCAGAGCTGCGATCTGGTCGTTGAGTTGCGACACCTGCGACTCGAGCGATCGGAGTTGGGCGGCTGGATTTGTCAGCAAAGTCTTTAAGCTAGTACTCACTATCTTCGCTGCTTGAGTATCCTTCCTCCACATACTCCTCCGCCAAAGGATCTTCACTGTATTCTCTCGCCTCCTGCTTAGGCGGCAAGGTCTTCCACTTTTCTTCCCAGATCTGTAACAGTTGCGTTGCAGAGGTGTGCACCTCGTGCCCAGGAGGATTAAACTTGCGCGCATTGGTGACCATCAATCGGATGTCCGCGTCGACCTGCGCTGCATCGTCATACACGTTTTCCACGAGTTTTTCTTTGATCATGTTCAGATCGATTGGGTTTTTGATGATCGTCGCGTAATCTGGAATCTGCGCAATGATTTGCTCCACAGGGTAGAGGAAAGGCGACACCGCGAGAAAGTGTTTACTACTGGCCTCGAGATTCTTCATTGTGCGACTGACCCACTGGATTTGTGGGTCATTGCGGCGTTTCGGCTTTCGACCAGAGCCATCCTCGTATGCCAGGTCTTTGGATGGTGGTGGGTGGATCTCTCGCTTGGGTCGAGTGTCGGGACCGTCAGATGTACGTC
>JALPBZ010000295.1:0-15873 GCA_026538355.1 Cryptococcus sp. GC_Crypt_5
TTGACCCCAGAACGGGCTTGCGGCGATACGATTTCCTCCGGAGAATGGGGGATTCACAGTGGATCTGGCTTGTCGGCGATGTGGCGCGGCATGGTTGGCCGTTTAAGCCGATCGCTGGCTATAGGAGGGAGTGGGAGGAGCGAGTTAAGGGGAGTGTGTGGACGCCGCCAGATTGGCTGAAGGGTTATGCTGATCCGAATCTCTTATAATTGTGGCGCGGAATAGAGACGGCGCGCTCTTGATGAGAAGACAGTGTACATATGCGAAATGATGGTAGTCAATGACCAGCGGCTACTCGATGCATTGCACGGGCTCACGAGACTCTAAGGTTGAGGGCGGTCGTGAACTGTGAATTTAATCGACCGAGGTAACACCTACCTTTCTTCCTTCCTTGCATCGTACTGCTGCGAGACTGTCGGATTCCGCTATTCGACTCGCCGCTTGAAGCACCGCTGCTTATGACTTTCTGTAAAACTATATATCGGTGCGGTAGTTGTACGCTCATTGCGGACTTACGTCCGTGCTGCCAGCCGTTGGTACTGTAGCTCACATCATTGCCACGCCGCAATGCATTGCATTGCATTGCATTGCGAGTCGTGCTGTCTGAGAAAGAGAAAGGAGGGCTGGCGGAGCTCAGATACTGCTTTGGTCGTCTTGTGTCGTGCCGGTGTTGAAGCAGTGCCAGTCGGCCAATGTCCTTTGCGGAAGTCCCCACGCTGTGGACGCGACGCGCAATATGCAATCGGCGATGTTGGCGATGCGATGACCGGATCCTCCAAGTCTTGATACTTGGCGTTACTCCTGAACCAGCCATGCTAGCTCCTCCACTGCTTACCGACACCTACTACTGCAGCTCGAACACTCATTTCTGCCAACACATACCATATTTCTGACAAAGTATCAATCCAGCTGTACCATTGTCATCAGCTAACACATTCTGCATCTACGTCAGATACAATCCTTTGGGCGATCGAGCTTGTACGAGCCTGCACTCCTTTTAGCGAAGCCCATGGGTGGCGAGCTCGCCATCCGGTCGACGTGAGGATGAGGCAGTAGTGCCCTCTCCGTCTTTGCTGTTTACTCTTTCACTTTGCCCCTCTCCAGTCAAGACTTGCGTTTCGCTAAGCACTTGCAGAGCACGCCTGTCAGTACGTTGAGCTACAGTATCAAACCAGTCCAACGATGAGTTCAGTCGTCTCGCAGAACTCCTCAGCCTCCTTTGCCGACAGTGTCAGCTCGGCGGACGCGGCGCGGGTACCAATGCAAGTTTACTCGGTCCGCTCTAAAGCAGCCGCTGGTGGGAACCACTCGTATTTCGAGTGGGCGATCACGTCACTGGCTTCAGCCCCAACACGCAAACCCGGCGTGAGGACCGAAGATGAGTGTGTAGCCAACAAGCTATTCAACGAAGCGTGGCTGGACCTAGCGACGCGATGTGGGTCGAACGAGTTCCGCTCTTTTGCCTCAGGGCTGGCGAGACCGAAGTTCCACCATAGTTGGAACGACTGTACGATATGGGATGACCTGCTGGAGCAGGCTGCCACGTCGTGCAATAGCTCGCAGGTCGACTTCGAATTTATCGTCGTTAAAGGCGCTCCGCTGACGTGAGCGAGCCAGCTTGACGCAAGAACTAGCCTCGGTACTTGTAGACGAGGGCCACTGTGGTTCTCGTTGATCGTTTACGTCCCATCTCAGTATACTATATACCGCAAAGCATGTTCAGTATGATACTATCAGTAGCAGCGGCCATCCTCCGTATCGTATATTATGCGCCGTATGCCATGACCTACTCGTAGGGCGAATGCTTGGTTCCCGAATACCATGCACAAGCATACTGTAGCAGCACAGCTGGACGAGCGTGTTCGGTAAACCCACGGTTTAGCCGAGTGCCGAGAGTAGCCGGATCGCACGGGCCGGTTCAACGCGGTGTACGAGTACTCGAGTACATGGTGTGACTGACTGACCATGCCGCTGTCTGCTCGAGTGCAGCTCGTCTGTATCCGCTATACTTTGAGCATTCTCGCGAAAGCAAAGCTCAAGTAGCGTTCTCAGACCACAAATAGCATGGACCAAGTGCATAGCTCAAGATGTCCGTTCCCACTTACGACGATTTGAAGCTGCCCGACCACGTCAAGACGGTCCTCGTGTCTGGAGCCGGCGGTGAGTTTAGTCGATCTTCATGATTGCTATTCCGCCAGTCAGCGTTCAGAGAGCTGACCTGGCTTGTCAATGGGCCAGGGTTCGTGGGGCAGAAGCTTGTCTTGCTCCTACTCGACCGCTTCCCGAAGCTGAAGATCATCGCTACGGATATCGTCGAGCCGCCTAAACACGGTATAACCGACAGCGGGCGATTACGAGTCGTCAAAGCGAACCTGGGTAAGGAGGCGGAGGTGAAAGGTTTGTTTGAGGGAGAACAAGTCGGCGGTGTATTCGCGCTCCAGTGAGTCCGCGATCCTCATCCTTTAGAACAATCTGTTCCTTCTCTCCTTGAGCTCGTCGAGTACAAAGTGCGCTGTGGTAGTGCAGTGATAGCTGACGGGCTGCGCGCAGTGGGATCATGTCCGGCGGGGCCGAAGCCAACTTCGACCTCGGCTACGCTGTAAATGTCGACTCGAACCTCCTCCTTCTCCAGACCACTTACGCCCACGCGCAAGCGACTCTGTCGCCGGACGCCCCACGACCGATATACGTATTCGTCTCGTCTCTGGCGGTTTACGGGGGACCGAAGTGTCGTCCCCAGGATTACGTGGTGCCGAAGGACACGCCGGTCGTCCCTGGCTCCAGCTATGGGGTGCAGAAGACTATCGCCGAGTTGTACGCGTACGACTTTGGCCGCAAGGGTGCGTCCTGTCTGTGTCTCCAGTCTCTAGCTTGTCGTCAGATTATCTCGCATGAAAATGTAAGCTGATATATATGCGCAATGCGTAATGCACATGTGGTGGGTGATAGGCTACCTGAACACGCGCTGCGTGCGATTACCGACCGTAGCCATCCGCTCCGGCGCACCGTCCAGTGCAGCATCATCCTTCATCTCAGGCCTAATCCGCGAACCACTTCAAGGCGAACCGTCCGTCTGCCCCATCGCAGACGGTTTCGATGACGAGCAGTTGAACAATATGCCCGTATGGATCACGCGCACCAAGACGGTCGTGCGGAATATCGCGTTCGCTATGACTTTCCCTGAGAGTCTGTTCGCAAAGGGAGAGAGCAGGAGCATCAACTTGCCCGGTATCAGTATCACCACGCGCGACATCCTCGACGCTTTGTGAGTTCCATGATCCATCGCCTTGAAGACAACGAAGTCTGCATCGCCTATCCCGCTGCCCTGCGCTGACTGCACTCGCGTACCCGCGCTCCCAATCGCATTTAGGGCCGAACACGGAGGCAAAGACGCGCTCTCCCTCGTCTCCTTCAAAAGGGATCAAGCCGTGCTCAACATCTGCGAAACTTGGGCCGGCGCATACAGTAATGACGACGCGCTAGCTTTCGGATTCCAAGTGGATGACGCAAAGGCAGGATTCGGTCTGGCCGTCAAGGACTTCAAAGATGAGTTGCAGGCTTCGAAGCAATGAGCATCTATTGCATCTTGCGCAGAATTATAGCCACTGGTACATCAGTCGTACAGGTCGTTTACATTCTACACTCTATATGCTATGTAATATATGCTATATGCAAAGTTCGTAAATAAGAGGCCCTCTAGCCTCCCCGCCTGATATGCAATCGTCATTATCGTTACAGGTTCGTCACGTTGTATGTATGCTGTGAGTCGCGTTGCTATGCAGATGCAAATGCAGATGCAGATATCGTCCTTGTTTCCCCTTCCCCATTCAAGCCATCAGACTCTCAAACCATCAAGCCCCTCAAACCCCCTTCCAATCCTTCCAATCCTGCGTTTACCGCATTGCCTCTGCCCAGACCAAGCTGCAGCACCTCGACTCCCGCCGCCACAGCCTCTGCATGGCCTCTGACCACCTCGTCCTCGTCCGTTTGGGCGACGTAGATCAAGATCGTCTTCGCTCTACTAAGCGTGGCCGGCGATATGTACTGCTCGCTTGACCTATTGCCGACTGGAGGAGTATCGGCCCGGATTTTGAGATCGATCTTCTCGCTTTGGTCCTTGCTTAATGGCGGTACTGATTCTGGCCATAGCTTCGTTGCGACGGCTCGTAAGACCCAATCGAGAAGGACCAGCGCCGCTCGTCGGAGTGCGGGATGTTTGCTATCGGCGTTGATTGGCTCTTCGTCGATTGTGCGCGGCGCTTCCAGCCCCCGTGTCTCCTCTTCGACTTGAAGAGGTTCATCATCTATCAATTGAATCTTCCTGTTGATATCCGGTCTCCATCCAGGTTCGCCGGGACGAGGAGCGCTTTCTACCGCCGCCGACGGCACGGGCCTGAATGGCGACGATGGCACAGATTCGATCTGGATCAGATCGAGAAGCGAGTCGGTGAGTCCTTCCGACCAAGGGAGGATAGACAGATATGACGTTTCGGCGCATGTTGACAGAAGCGATAGCGCAGACATGCGAAGCACCGTGGACAGCCCGTCGTCTGGGTACATCGTCATGAGGGTGGGTATAACGTCGCAAGCTATTGCAGAGATCTGTCAATACGTCATACGCAGCAGCATGGAGGAAGACACTCACCACATCTGCTCAAGACTTCGCCACTTCGCTTCAAGATCAGGTCTAGCGTTTCGCCCATGCGCAAAGTCGAGTCCAATGCCTCTGTTGTCCCTTCCTTGACAATGTTCGCACCACCACGATACACTGCGACTAAATCGGTAAACACCTCTTTCCCTAAAACGTCCACCATATCTCCCAGCCCATTCACCGCACTGAGGTAGATGAAAGAGTCATTGTCCTTCAAACTCTTCAGATAGATATCCAGGATGGCATCGACGAGTGACTTGTCAAAGTCTGGCGCGGAGACGAGGTCTTTCAAGATGTTGAAGCCGAGCGCGCGGACGGGTATTTCGGGGTCGGAAGCGAACGCCAGAGCACGCTGATAGTCTTCCATTTGAGATCCCAGATCTCCGCCGTGTTCCGAGTTACCGTTCCCGTTGCCATTAGCGTGACCGGTGGAGTCATCGCTCTTGACGTGGGCCGCCAGGATAATTTGCGCGTGGCGGACCTCATCGCGTAGTGCAGAGAATGGCGAAAGGGTGTCGATGATGGACAATTGCGCGACGATAGGGTGGATCAGCTTGGAATCGAATACTCCTTGCTCTGCCCCGTTCATCACTATACAAATGCTTTGGTCAGCTTGGCTTGCTAAACTTAATATGAGTCACTTACAATTCAATGACTCGAGCAGCTGGAGTGCTAGCTTGACAAGCGTATCCTTATCAAGCAGATCGGCATCGTGTCTGTTAGACCATTGTCCATCATCGACTTCCTGTATGAGCGGGCTTGCGTTGTTTGATTTTGCTTGGACGAGCGCGGAAGCGTGATCGTGCAAGACACGTTCGATGAAGCCAAGCATCTGCTTAGGTTGACTGAATGATTCGGGTCCGCATTGCTCCATAATCTCTAGTGTCAAGCAGAACTTGAGAGCGACGCTGATCAGGAATAATGGGTAAGCATAAGGCGACTTGGCGTAAATGAGAGAGCGCTCACTCTGCGCGCGATGCGGTGCCCGAGGCTTCTGAGATGCGCCAAAGATCCAGAGCTCGGAGCATGATCTCACTGGTGACGTCGTTCCGTTTCAGACTGTGCAATAGTTGACAGAGCGATATCAGGTTCTCCGCAGTTTCTTTCGGTAGTAAGTCCAAATGGTCAAGAGCAGCTGTATCGGCTGTGGCCCGAGTGATAATCTCTGGCTGCTCAAGCTCTCGCCGTTGTTCCGTCGGCCTAACGGAGAGCATCAGCGATCACGTACTTCACAAGCGCAGAGGCACTACTGACCATCCGGCCACAAGGCGAACATCCGTCTCGTTTCCTTCCCAGAAGAAAGCGGGACTGCCTACCACCTGGTGCATCGTCGACCAACCAGTCTTTCCATCTAAAATAGCCCAGACACCCTTGATAGCGACGTCTTGCTCGACCATCGTGCCCCAAGCATGCATGAGCGAGATCACGAGATCCTGGAAGGTCGGACCAGTAGCCGTACCGTTGACATTTGCCGGTCTGCTTTCGGATATCGTTACTGCCTCCTTGCATCGTTTCAGATAGCCATAAAGTGAAAACATTGGAACGAGGATCGGGCCGATAAGAAAGTCTGCAAATCCTGCAGAGTCGGGATTGTGAACAAGCAAAGACCGGATATTCTGCAATGACCGCATAAACGCTTCGAATGTGGTGACTGTGACAGGTCGATCCGAGGGGCTGGACAGCCAAGTCTCGGACGAAGGTGTCCAAGGCGAGTGGATCTTGATCTTGAGCCATTCAGCGACACCGGGCGCGTTGGAGGTCCAGAACCTTTGAATGCAGTAACAGGCAGTACTGACGTAGGCGATAGGCTGGGCGGGCGGGGAATCGGTTACTGGGATTATGGCAAAGAGTTCGGCGAGGAGCCAGGGATAATATGTCTGTGATAGGCAAGATAGGCATCAGCATATATTTTATCACAGATAAACTCGGCCTACCTCTTGAGTCATAGCGTGCGGTATGCGGACCAGTAGGTTATAGATGTGGTCTAATCGGGCGCCGTCGACAGCTGAGACAGCAGATTAGTAGGAGCACTTGATGAGACTGGTAGCCAAAGATGCAGGAGTATACTCACAAGCTCCATCGTTGGTCTTTGCCGATTCGCCGAGCATTACTTCCATCATTCCTCTGACCCCGCCTGGTCTCCTCACTTGCAGTGTTAAGAGCTGATTGACCCTCGCGTCGGGGTATTTGGGCCATTTCCTGAGCCATTGACTAGGCTTTGTGTTCTCCATGCGACCTTGTGTGAGGAGCTTGAGCATACTGCCCAACGTACTGATCGCGTGAGCCGGAGACAAGGACATGAACACATCGAGAATGGTCGCGCGGAGCTTTGCATATTTCTCTTGAGGGACAGAGGGAGTCCAGGCGAGGATCAAGGCGGCCAGTCCGATGTAGATCAAGTGACCTGACACGAGGGTTTGCGTAACCACAGTTGGCGGAGTGGGCACTCGTGAGCTCGGACCCGCCGCTGGCGCTGGTGGAGCAGCAGGCTTGACCAGCTCGAGGAGTGAGTCCAGCATCGAGGACAGGGCGTCGGCGACAGCGGGATCGATGTCCGGTAGCCGATCCGCATAGTTCGCGGTCAGGTAGAGGAGATAAGTCGGATTGGTCCATGAGAGCATGATGCGAATTAATCGCAAATCGGCAGTACCGAGCAAAACTGTGATTGGCGGTCTGTGCGTCAGCAGATTGATGGTGTCAATGATGAAGAGCGCAAGAGCGTAACTCACAGTCTTTCTGCTCGAGACCACCGCGCTGCTCCTTGGGCCAATGCTCCCTGGAGAGCCACCTATGGACCGCTCTGACCATCGCGAACGACCTCTTGGCGACGATCATCACCAACTGATCTCTCCTCGCCTGTCTCCTCATCTCATCACCAGCGTCAATCGCTGGACCTGTGAGCTCATCACCGATGTGGTCCAGCTCGTCCTCGTCGCTCCATTCCGGGGTAGTGCGACGCCACTCTCGCGGCAGACACTTGGAGCATGCTTGTAACCTCCGCAGCAAGGCAGGTGTTGCTGATGGGATCGGATCCGGCGGCTTGAGCAGAGTGTCCGCTGCCTTGAGGAGAGTCTTGAGTGATGGCGATGGTGGGGACGACGGAAACGGTGACGGTGACGATGACGCTGATGCTCCTCTTGCACCAGACGTGGGGCGGCTCGGCATACCAGCACGAGCTTTCGAGAGCTCAAGAGCTGCCGGCGTGGGTATAGAGATGGTCGCGTGAGAGCGAGATTGTGATGGGCAGAAGAGACAGTTGATGTTGTTTCAACGTTGAAAAATAGTGCAGTTGCAGTGTATGAAACATTTTGATCCCGTAATTCTCTGATTTCCGCTAAATAAACAGCTGTTTTCAACCGGTCCAGCTTTGTTGTCACTTTCTCTCTCTGTCTCTGTCTCTCTCTTCTTCGTCTAGCTTGTCACCTAAGATTCTTCGTTATTTGGGCAGTCAGCGCTCGTACTTGTCGCCGTCCTCGTTCTCAGACCGCTTTCTCATGCCCACGATGTCCTCTCCTGCTGCTCGACCATCGAGATCGTCCCCGTCCCCGTCTCCTTCTCGTCCACCAGAGAGCCAGGTCGAAGTGCTGTACAACACCGCTGTGCAGTCATTTGTTCGACGAGATCATGTCAAGACGCATTCGACGCTGTCACGGCTTATAGCATTGCTGCAGAAGGATGCCCCTGTGCACTTCGATGCATGGTACGAGGTCGACCGGGCTCGTATGGCACCGGCAACAAATGGCGGTTCGGGCACAAGCGAAAGCTTGAGCAGCTCGAACATTTCCAACGACGAATGGCGAATCAAGAGTCTCAAATTGCTCATCAGTGCCTACGCATCCCTACATTCCGATCCGCCAAGTAACTCGACCACACTGCCAACCGACCTCGCAGCGCTCCTACCGCCTTCGTCCCCTCGAGTGATCCTCGAGCACGTCCGCGACATCTGCACGACCTCGTACGTGCCCTCGACTTCAGGCGCCGCATCACTCCCGCCGCAGCTCATATCGACTCTCATACTGGCCGCTTTGAAACTACGACCCACTGAGCTCGCTCTGGATTTCGCACATCACTTAGCCGAGGATTGGCTGGCTGCTTTACCGGACCACTTCATCCTGTCTATCTCGCCTACCCCTCCGTCTCGGACAAACGACCCCGAAGTGAAGAAAAGGACGGAAAGTGCTCGCGAGGGATATTGCAAGGTCGTAGAGCTCTTCGTGGGCGAGGTGCTGTCTCGCGAAGCAGAGTGGGAGATGGCGCGCGCCTTTCTTGATGGAGAGATCGTACTGGGATCCAAGCGGAAAGAGGTGAGCGGAAGTCTCACCATCTCACTCTTACTCCTCTTGCATAAGTATCAAGCGAGACTGACATTGGAGTCCACTTGGCGCGCAGGCGCTATATCGTCATTTGAGAGCATTGCAGACAAAAGCTACGCAGCCTGCACCGATAGCGTCCCCCTCGTCGTCCCTGATCCTACCGAATGAAGGAGACGTGTCCTCCTCGCCCTCACCAAAACCTCCTTCTTCTAGTGCACATTCACGGTCTCGTAGAAGCAGCTCAGCCAGTTCCAGCTCTAGCGAGAGAACTGCCCGGCCGCCTGCATCTTTTGCTCTCAGTGGCACCGGGCTGACCGCGTCTAAAACAACTTCGCAAGGTGATCGGAAAGGCAAATCTCGAGCTACGCCTAATGGCCTGCAGGCCAATAGCCACGAGCGGCATCCCAGCAGTGCGGGAGGTTCTGATGGGTCCAGAACAAATGGAGCATTGACACACCCTCCTAATCAATCATTGTCAACAACCCCAAACGGTCATGTGGCTAGACCATTGTCCGATTCGAAGCCGCCCGCCAAAGCCTCGTCACGACGCCAAACAACCCCAACGGCTCTATCTCGAATAATAGAAATGACGCTCAGTCATCTCCCCCCATCGCTATCTAATCGATTATCGCCCATCCTCCACTCTCCCTTGTCTCAATATCTCCCTATACCAATATTCGTCATACCTCTGATCCTCATCTTCTTGAGTGCGCGAAGACGACTGCGAAATCGGAATGCCATGACCACCTCCACTCCTTTGGCTGGAAGGCTGGCCACGATGGATACAGCGGATATCCGGACGAGGCTAGCACTGGCCCGAGCAAGGGCTAGAGAGAGAGGCTGGGTGCAGTGGATATGGTTCTATGTGCGCTGGTGGTTGAGCAAGTTTGGCGGAGTATGGAAGCTTGGGACTACTATTACTTATGTGTAGATTTTACGGACAGGCATGGAGGGATAGCACAAGCTCGTTATCTGTTGTACATTACATGCGTGATGGTGAGGAAACCTTGGTGCGGTCATCTCTTCGAGCGAAGTTGGAAGGACAGTGCACGGTATCTAATGTATGAGATAAAATGCATCTTGATCACCACGTTACGCCTTCCTGACCATCCTCGCTCCCACCTTCTCCGGACATGGCGTCGATCGGCACTTCGGATGCATCCCTTGTTGATGTTTCGCCGTGCACTGCCGCGGCTTCGTCCTCACCACTCTTGATGACCTCGACTTTGACCGATGTAGACTCGAGCCCGTCTTCGACCTGGACCTGGTCCAATAACGAGCCACTCCTGCTTCTCACCAAAGGAATTCTGTCGTTCGAGCCGTCAACAAATTGACCTTTATCGTCAATGGCATCTGCGGTAGGTGAAGAGCCTCCGTCGCCGATCACCGCAGGAGCAGGGTTCGCATTCGACGTCGACCGCGCACGAGACATTCCGTCGACTTGCTCGATCTTGACATCGCTCTCTGAGGGGGCAGGAGTCGCTCGAGCCGAAGCTGGTCCTAGACTATCTGGGGCGGGTGTGAGGTCCATGCCTCCTGGTCCTTTCTTGCGTTTGTTCGCGACGTTGCCTTTCTTCTTCTTCGAACCTCCCTCGCCCCTTGCTGAGGCAGCATTTATTCTCCGTTCGTCCTCCATGATCGCCAACAGCTTTTTGGTATCCGCCTCTTCATCTCTTTCGTCCAGTATCCGCTCTTCTTCCCTGAAATCAGCCCATCTTTCACTCATCGGCCGCACATGTTGACCACCGTCGATATTGCTTATTGGATAGGCGAAATTTGGCCCGAAATTGCACCTCGCTTTCCCTTTACCGAAACACGAGATCATGGGGTAGTATCCCAGCGTGCCGTCATCATGCAGGATCTCGTTACCGTCGCGATCGCGTTCGGAAGCATGTCGTTTACCCGCTTGCTGTGCCAGCAAGAGATGGAGTGGCGGAAGAGGTGTGAAGTCGTACAGGTCTGTGAATGCTATTCCGCATGATTCGCCGTTGATGAAGAACGACACGCTCGACCCTTTTAGCGTCTCCAAGTCTCGAAGACCCGGCTCTTCTGGGCGGACTTCTTCCTTTTTCCCCTTCTTCGCGTTCTTCGTTGTGACGCCCTTTTTGCCCTTCCCGTTGATACCGGGTCCACCATTCACCGCTTCCGAGCCATTGGAGCTCACACCGCTCTCCAGACGCAATTTCTCCGCTTCCATCGCGGCCTTTGCAGCAGCGGCGCCTTTGCCTTCGCGATCAACCAGAGCATCCATCTCTTTGCTAGTTGGATAATCTGGCATCTCGAAATAAGGCTGACCTTTGTAATTGAAATGTCGTCGATGGCGTTTGATCACTGCTGGATCATCGGAGGAGCGCGGTTTCTCGTCCTCTGTGTCTGTGGTTGAACGAGAAGGTAGCGTGATGAGACAGCCGATGATGTCGCTTGTCTTGAAGGATCTTCCATAAGGAGCAGGTCTTGACAAGTGGACCTTCTCGCCACCCACGTCCCTGATCGCATACGAGTAGCCATCCGCGCCGACTGGAGCGTCGATGGATGCTTCCCTCCTTCCCCAGCCAATGCGGACATGGGCATTTCCGGCATCGCCGCTGATGCCACCTGCCGCTCCAGCTGCTCCATCTCCTCGTTCAACATGCACTTCGTAGTACCACGACCCCTCGCGTACTGACACGCTTGCCCTAGCGGAACGGAAACCTCGATCGTTGGTCATCGTCATTGCGGATGGAGAGAGGCGAGTAAAGGCAGAGCGATCAAGCCATGAGACGTGCACTGGCGGAGAAGGCGCTGGGAACGGGATGGTGCGGTAAAATGGGACTTTGGGATGGGGTGACTCGTTTGGTGATCGTGTGCATGGGGCGTAGCGGAAGTCTGTTGAAGAAGGTGCGTCAGAGCATTCTTGTTGAATTCTCCCATTGGAGACCACGCTACTGACTCTTGACAATAGGCAAGTCAGCCCAGAGAAAGCACTCCTCCCCTGCTCCTGGTCCATCCCCACTACCATGAACGACGTTCCCGCTCCTCGCAAACGCCCTTCTCTCATGTTCCTTAGCATTACTCTGGCCTAGAGTCGAAGGACCGGGGCCCGCCAACCCCAGTCCCAGTCCTTGCGCAGATGAAGATGAGGGGAACTCGGCAGGAAGCGCTGACAGCGCTGAATCGCCTACGCCCAGTGGTAAGCTCGGAGCTGGAGTAGCGGACGAGGCTCGCGAAGAGGCCGAAGGCGACAGTCGGCGTTTCTTGGCTGGTACAGTCATATCTCAACGTGACTGTTGCAGAGTGATATATTGGAAACGCAACCAAACATGAGTGATTCGCATCGTAGAAAGTAAGTGGACATGGACTGGATCAATAACGCGAAATAGCGTGTCACGTGGCAAACACGAGGGATCAAGGGGATCAAAAGTTGGTTTTTCCATATTGGCCGCCGTTTGCTTCGATCCTTGTGCTTTGTCCATACCTCTCCGCTATCTCCTCTCTGAAGTACATCTCAGACGGAACCCACTCGGATATCATCCCAGTTACACACACACACCACCTCATCGAACTCAAGACTAATATCACGGAAAAGGATCACTTGCCAATATGGATTTCTCCCAATTCAACGGCGCCGAACAGGCCCACATGACTAAAGTCATCGAGAAGAAGCAGGTATGTTCGGAATGCCCTCAATACTCGTCTGCTGTCCAACAGCGTCAAACTGACGTTATGACCGGTAACAGATGCAAGACTTCATGAAGCTCTACTCGGGCTTGGTGGAGCGGTGCTTCAATGCCTGCGCTCAGGACTTTACCTCCAAGGCATTAACGGGTAACGAGGTGGGTGTCGTCACTAGCTTCTCACACTTTTGGTTGCCTTTTACACATAACAAACCGCAGACGACTATGATCTTATTGCTGACGTTCTGCCTCGCGTGATGTGATAACCTAGACAACCTGCGTGGAGAACTGTACAGATAAATTCCTCAAGCACTCTGAGCGCGTCGGGGCCAGGTTCGCGGAACACAACGCTGGTAAGTGCATGTGTCATGCATATGTTCCCAGTGCGGTTCGCTGATAGGTCGTTGTGACAGAGCAAATGCAGAAGTAGTCGGCATAATGTTAATGAACATGTATAACATCTCATCTCATCCTCGTCAATGGGATTCGGCCCAGAGCTCTGGTCGGCCACACGCAGATCTTTCGAGTTCTTGATGAACGAAAGAAAGGACTCTTCCATTCAGTAATACTGACTGAAAGATAATCGGCCCAGTACCTGTATAGACCATACTCGTCGGCATTCCCTTGATCGAGAGGCCAGCCCGGCATCGTTGCTGGCAGCCCTGCATGATCTCTCTCCATTTAGGCTACCCCAACACAGTTTCGCTTCGATTGAAGAGTTCATTCGCAGACGTTACGAGTCCTGCCGTGCTAATGTCAACATACGGTTGGTCTACGGATAGGATGCCTTCTTCAAGACAAAGCCAAAGCTGGAAAGCGCGAAAGACGGTAGAGAGGGAATCAAATTGCATGTGCCTGTCGTGGGGTGCCATTTGAGCTTAAGAAAGGTGGATACCGTCGTCGCTGTGCTCGCTTGCGGCGGCGACACCTGTGGCTTGCCTAGACCAGTGGCCTGGATGCGTGATAGTATGCCCAAGCCGTACTTTTTATGATTGTTTGACGTGGAGGCCAAACGCGGATACATGCTTTATCGAGCACCCGCAACCACAAGAGGAAGCGAATACATTAAGCTCCACAATACTGCTCTGTCAATGCTTTTACACACCACTTCATGTCAGACTTGGCTGTTGCTCATGCAGCTTGACATCGCGTAGTGCGATGTGCTACGTTGTGCTTGGTCCGTGCATGACATCCATCAGAAGGTTGTCAAGTCACGTGACTCTGGACTTTTTCTTCGATCTCGCCGTTTGCCGCTTCACTTCCAATTCCACTTACAGCTCTAGCTCGACTTTCAACCATCGCTTAACACCTCAAGACCTATCATCCCACCAACCTTCACTTTCCCGCATCACCAACGACATGTCCACTCCAACAGCTTCAAGCTCCAAGGCACCTGCGAGTGGCCTGTCCTCGTATCTCCCTTCGAACCCGTTCGATCTCCCCGAGACTCGAGCACTGATCAATGAACGGATCGCAGCGGGTAAGTGGTGTTCATACCTGGTCGATGCATTACAGTTCGGAAGGGAACCTCACGATCTGTCATTGTATAATTATAATTCTTGAAGCTGATCTGATTTTGGCATAGGCGATATCACCCAAGGGGATGTGGAAGTGATGGAGACGGGATATCGGTGGATGATCTACACCCCTCCCGTGAGTGGCTTCTTCGCATTAACGATATAGTCATGTACACTCCCGAGAACTCCTCCTTTCTTCATTTGCCGTTTTGAGTCGTATAACTGGGAGTAGGATCACGCTGATCGTGTACATCACACTTAAATAGGCCGGAGCAATCGCCTTCTCAGCTCTGACATTCGCCTTGATGAGGAAACAGTTCCCCAGACCAAGATGGTACACTCAGATATTCTGGAACTCGGTGTCTTTCGGTACTGGTGGTTTGGTCGGGTTCGGTGCGGCCGGATTGGCTGCTGCGATGGAGGTCAATGATAAGATCCTGGATGGCGATCGGTGAGTGTGGCTCGTATTTGATTTTACATAATTTATACTCTTATCCTCTTGCGCTTATCGCGCGATCGTGCGAGATCTCGTGGAACGAGGAATGTGGAGCTGGTGCTGATCCCGTTGGTACTATAGCAAAGCGGAGATCTTCAACGACATCACCGAACAGTCCCGCGAGATCCAAGAACTGAAGACTGCCGGCACAATGCCTTCGCCTCAACCGCCCGCGAACCCCGCTCCGGCACTCTCCGCAAAGCCTGTGCGATCACCATCGAACCTCCCGCGAGATTTCGAGTTCCCGCCTAAACGCGGTAACTTTGTCGGCGAGCAAGAGGTCGCTTTGGCGAAGGACAGAGTGGAGAGCAAGAGTCAAGGCGCGTGGGCTACGGTCAAGAGCTACATACCTGGTTTTAGGAGTTGAGGCATTGCGCATTGTCGTTAGGGCGATGTGATATGGATCGTTTTTGGTGAAGCTGTTATGAATCTTGGATCACATGTGAGGCGCGATTCACCCCTTCCTCTTCTGAGCAAGGCCACTCGCAATTGGTCTTCACGGCAGTCGGAGTGCATGCACTGCGTTTGAGCTCAAAGAGACTGGCTACGAAGACCGAAGGATTCTAATGCCGTGAGCTAGAGCCACTGAGCTCAGCTGTGTAAAGGCCATGGCCATCTGAGATGCAGTCAGGCCAAATGGCCGTTTGTGTTGGTGTTGTCGCTATTGGCTGCGCCACGAGTGATTTTGAAATTTAAGCCATCGGTGGTCTCGACCTCGATTGTCAGCGGATCTGAAAGGCCATGGTAGGCACCCGCATGCCCGCATTCATCCCCTTGTCACGCTTCGACTTCAATACATAACCAGCCCACTCTTGCATATGTCAATTCAGCCCTGCCCACAACGACCTGTACTGGCAAAGTCATTCACGCTGCACAACTGTGTATCCAAGAACGTGGCGTGGCATTATTTTCCGCTGTTGGGTGGCGAGATCACGCAGTTAAGTAAGTTTGATAAAGCCACGTGTTTGGTATAACACAAAAAATCTTCTGAGCCAATGCTGCCATTTTCATTTCACGCACTCAGCACCGTGTGATTTTTTCCATTTGTAGCATCCCTTATCTCCTTTCTCTTCAATTCTCTTTCGTGTCCATAACACTCCGTTCTCCCTCCTCCTCTCACCGCCCGACTGACCGCAAGCTCACCGGCTGCTCAGTTCTTCGACTTTCCACACCTAGCCACACGCGGCCAGGTGTCTTACCTCCCCCAGCAACAGGCATTCAGCCCACCCATCTCTCCCTATCT
>JALPBZ010000296.1:0-15707 GCA_026538355.1 Cryptococcus sp. GC_Crypt_5
CAACAGGTCGTCGGGCGGGGGTGGAGTCGGCGGTCTATCGTCAGAAATAGGCGGAGGGGCCGGCGGTGGTTTCTCCGATGATGTGAGCCGCTCGAGGTCGAGATGCGGTGGTTTAGGTCGAGGGAGACCGTTTGCCATTGGCACAGCAAAAGAGATCTTGGCTCGAGGGGCTTCGGTGGTTGGTAGAAAACTGGCACGAAAACCTTGATCCTCTGCGTCAGCTTCTTGCGAGTGCGGCGAACGTTTCGGCTGCGTCGGTGATTTCGATGATTTTTGCCGTGTGGGGGATGTTGATGATTCTCTTTGTCGTCGGGAGACTGATCCGGAAGTTTGCTCACGCGACGCCGACGCACTACCGTTGGTGTGCGCTCTGGGACCTGATGGTATGCCGCCAGCAAGATGGGGAGGGGGAGCGCGAGAGGATGCTTGCCTACTCGACTCGGCGTGGTTGTTATTTGCGTCTCTCGTCGAACCATTCTGCTCGTTGACGATAGTACCATTAGATGACCGACCAGACTTTGATCCGTTAGCCTGAGCAGGCGAAGCGAGTCGACTCTCCAAGCTGACGGGTCTAGCGTACATCCTCGACGGTCCAGAAGGGACAGGCTTGGCAGGGAAGGCAATCGATACTCTATCTGCTAGACCTGCTTGACCTGTTTTCTGGAGAGCAGAGGGACCAGAAGGGGGATTGAAGGGCGCCATGGCCCTCATCGCTTTGGGTCCCGTCGGAGGAAGCTTGCTTGACGACGAGGCCGACGACGAGGACGAGGACATTGCGCTGATCCCCGTGCCCGACCCCGTGCCCGACGCGGTCCGTGCGCGAGGGGACGTGGGCGCCATTTACTCGTCTCGTTCCTGTACCTATGCCTGAACCGAGCTCGTGTGTGTGTCGAATGCCGTCATGCGCCGATCCGTGTGGGCGAGGTCGCGTGTCAAAAACAAAAGACGGGGTGTGTGTCAAGTTTGAAAATGAAGGACTCGTTACTAAAGTCGGTCGTTTAGATCACTGCTCAACGACGACCCGACGGATTCTGAATGGCCTGCTCGTCGGTGTGCTGGGGTGCTAGTGTGCTAGTCGTGCAGTCAACTACAAGAGTTGGGCTAAAGGTCAGCAATCAGTTATATGAGATTTGGATTAACTCGCGTGTACATTTGTGTATACAGTAGATCTTTTAGGCGTGTGACCTGTATGTGCACAACGTGAATGGGTTTTGCCGAGCCTATCAATACATTCACCTTTCATCTGCTACTACGTAGGTATCGTGTGATGCTGGGTATCAAAATGCTACTAATCCCAGATTGCTTCCTGCAAATAGATCTGTTCTGCGCTCTCTATCCGACTGCCAGTCCGTCCGTCCCTGTTGCGACCAGAACGGCTTCGCAAGGCCGATCTGGCCTGCCATATCTTCCGCCGCATCTTTCGCCAATACATCGCCATTATCCCTCGGCGGCTTCAGAGTCTCCAAAAAGGCCAGGAAAGACTCGGTACCCTTCCAACCAGACCGCGAGGCGACTTGGGCCAAGTCAACCTCCTTTCCGCGCTTGATTTCCGCCAAGACCCGTGCGCCGACAACACCCTTGTCCCAACCACGTCCATGAGATCCATCGGCTATAGATCGCCATCGCTGTTCTATGTGGTCGACCTCGTCTAATCGCCCGTCGATTGCTAGTCGGACCATGATCCTCCCGACGGCACTGGACTTGAGGCGGATACCTTGATCGATGCAAGCGTGGAAAACGCCTATAGCCGGTTGGAGATGACCATTATCCAGCATGACGCGAATCATGGTTGAGATCGTACGGGCATTGGTCCGGATGTTCGAACTAATCATCTCCTTGTACAGAGCCACAGCGTAATTCAGCGCTTCTGCGTATGACAATTGTCCGACTTCTCCAGGACGTCTTCGAGCAGAAGTGACGAGGAATGAAAGGACAGTGTTGTAACACCAGCTCGCGATCGGTGAAGGCTTGAGTGAACGTAAGAGTTGGAAGCATCGAACTCGATGTTGAGGTTTTGACGACCGAGCCAGTTGACCAATAATGAGCTGCACGACAACAGGCTGAAGTTCTTCACTCTCTGCTAGTCGTTGAGCTAAGCTGAGAGCTAGCGACGCATCACTGATTCGGTTCTTCGAAAGGCCTTGAACGACCGCAGCGATGAAAGCGGGCTTTCGACCATAGTTGGCCCATAGATAGTCTTTGATATGTCGCTCAAGCAGAATCGGTCGGGAAGGACTTGGGCTCATGCCGATAGCGCGAATCATGGCAAGGGCATCAGGCCGGCGAACAGCCAAGCCATCGGCCATGAAATCGGCGTATAGGCGAGATGCGAAATGAAGATGGAGATTCGGGGTTGAAATAGAGCAGTGAAATAGCCTGCGCCAATGATCGATGTTATGTTGCGACCAGCGGAAAGGCGGCTCAGCGGCACGAGCATATTGGTACAGCTTCCTCGTGTGGACGTAGGCATCCTGCGATGGCCGTATGGTAATGATCAAGCGCAGGAGCGGAATGATTGTTTCGGAAGGCAGTTTCTGAGCGAGCTGAGCTTCGTGCACTGATCTTGCGAAGTATATGGCAAGATCGTCGATTTCGATGTCCTTCCGACTCCGAGCGGCATACAGAGCATGAGTGATAGCGGCGATAATTGCGCTGCAATCACTATCGCGATCTCGCGCAGCGCTTTCGAAAAGGCGGATGGAGGTCTCCAATGCGGAGCGTATATCCCTCTCTCGAGATGCCGACTGAGCCAATGCCATTCCATGCCTGATGAGCCCTGGTAGCCCCAGCTCATTGGCCGAAAGGAGGGCGAGGACCTTCTGCGTGCGGCTCTGCGATCGCTGTACCGTAAAGTCGAGAGCGTCGTGCAGGCTTTGAGTCATAGTTGAGGTAGACGACGGTTCGAGTTCCAGGGAGATTCGCGCGATTTCTTCTTTGAGAACTGCTATGCCGTCCTGTCCTGATCTGTTCCACCCTCGGCTGAGTTTCCGCATGACACCTATAAACCCCGTGAAGGGTATGGCAACGCCTTTGTTGCTTGCCCACGCTATGAGTCGCAGGGTGACGAGCAGATCGTGAATGCTCCCTCCGCGGGCGTGGAACAGCACCCGGCCGATTGTCCTGCCCAAATGAACTCCGCCTCCACGCTCGACAAGATCGACCACTGCCAGCTCGACTGGACTGAGATCACCCTTATGAGCCCAAGATTTGGGCCCAGCCACATCCCTCTTGTGCACGCGCCGTAGTTGAGTTTTCAGCCAATCTCGTCGGATATCCAGAGGGATCGATCCAAGACTATCGACCATACCCGACAGCGCTGTCCATAGCCGCCTGACCAGTCGAAAGTCCTTGTCATCTGCCTTCCCTCCATTTGTGCCAATCACAGATCTCAAGCCGATCCCAGTCACGCCCGCCAGCAGCTCGAACGACAGAGATTCAAGAGCCACGTCGCACTGCTTGGCGAGGCGGAGTAACATCTTCGCGCGATGCCACGCAAGTCGGGATTCGCTGTGTTTCAGCTGGTGAGACAAGAGCGAGCGGAACGTCTCATCGGGGATGTACCGGCGCAGGGAGGGATGAAGTGCGGCGTAAACTTGCCACGATTCGTCGGGGGAGGAGTAAAGCGAGAGGGAGAGGATTTCGAGATGCCGCCGAAAGGGATGCGAGTTGGGAGAATAAGGTAGCGGAGGCGGTAAGGGGAGATGCGGGGTCTTGCTCTTCGAATGTGATAAGTGTATTGGTGCGGCGTCCTCGAGATCGATTGGGTCCAAGTGCGAGGTCGCACGAGTACTGGCAGAGTTGGCAGAGAAAAAGGTCCCTCGAGGAATATCAGGTCGACAGCACGAGCAGGTAAGCCATCGCGAGCAGCTGGCACCTGAAGGCGGAGCTGGCGATTTTGCGCCAAGCAGCGACACTGACGGTAGCGCAGCTCGTATTCGAGGTCGAGCACGGATTGTCGAGCCGAGAGCTACGAGGCTCTTGAGCTTTGCCGACATGTCGATTTTGGTTGGTGGGAGCTGGAAGTGGTACCGCTTAACGTTGTTCTCTGTATGAGTGAGTGGCCGACTGCTCACCTCATGTATGTCTGAATTGCCCGTTCATGGTCCTTCTCCTGTCTCTTGAGCCGATATGTAGAAGTTAGTATGCACTCGTCAGTAGTTACAGGTGATTGCAACTTGAACTTTTGGGACGCTCGAAGTAAGGTGGCAGACGATAGGCGCGTCATGCTACAGCGATTTGACTTGGTCAGGCTTGCAGGGTGGCGAATGGTCTGTGCGGGGTTGGTTGACGCGGTTGCTTTTTGAGAACGCATTGACTTGTAACATGACTTATACAGAATGGTGTCAATTTGGGGATTTGTTCTTCCTTCTTCATTTTCCTCTTTACTTGTATCGCGTCCTCTTACAACCAGAGGAAAATTGCTGCTGTCTGTACTGATAGCTCACCTGACTGACCCGCGGAGCAACGCTGACTCTCGAGCAAGTGAGTGAGCGCCCGTTGCCCTTCCTCTCTTTACCCGTAGCATCTGCCCTCTCGCACCGACTTTATTCCCATTCCGCTCCTTCCCTTCTCGCCGGCTGACAGACCGCTCTCGTCTGCGGAACGGCTTCATGGCTTGAGGTAGCACATGCATGTCCTTCTACGCTTCCTCTGAGCTGGTCTGGCTACCGATATCACTCACCCGGGCTAACGACTTCATGATATAGCTTAACCAATACACCATGTCGTCGGCCTCTCGAGCGGATAGCAATACCCGTCGACCAGGCCACTATCGCCCTGTTCAGCGGGTCACTCACGATCCCATCACCAGAGCGCAAGTCCATGCTCCCGCACACCGCGGATACTCACCTGCAGGAGCGCGCATCGAACCTCTTGATGAGGACGAGGACGGTTCGCAGAACTCGCAGATCCATGCCCCACGACACGCATTCGCGGTGTCAGCGTACCCAGCCTCAACCCATTTAGCATCTCAAGAGGCGGCTTCCCGAGCCTCCGCCAGTCAAGACCCCTTCTTCTCTCGACACACTTCCTCCCAACAAGCTGGTCAAGATCACAAGAGTCGCTCGGCAAAGCCTGCCCCTGTCGTCACGTATGAGAACGATCAAGAGCTCGAGAACCGAGAGCGCGCCATTAGTCGTGCGTCGAAAGCTGACGAGCGGGTCGATCCCGGCTTGCAACACTACATCAGACCACTCTTCCGCCCTGCTCAGCAGCCTGACCACAAGTCTGCTACCTTCAAGATCCCTGGTCCTCACAGCGTTCCAAGTGGCAGGCAGCAAAACCGTGCTAACGTTAGTGATCGATCCGGAGGTGTGCTGATGTCGGTGTAGGCGCAAACTGCAGAGCCCTTCTCTCGTGTCGAGCCTCCCCAGAAGACTTTCAAGACCCCCGACATGCGCACGTCGCAAATGACACCAGTGAAGCTGGTCGACCAAGGTCCTCAAGTCGATCCCGGGAATCAGCCGCGCACGGCCACCAAGGATCGCAAGGTGGTGAAGGAAGTCGATGAGCTAGCGTCGATCACATTCGATGACTCGTTCGACGACCTGGGAACTAGTCTCTCCCTGCCCTACAGCGTAAGCGAAAGACGCTGCCGGACGGTGGGACCCACTGATGACTCTCTTCATACTAGGACTCTTCGCGAAAGACGAGAGCTCCTATCATTAAGACTCTTTTCCACTCGCCGTTGGGTTTCTCGTCGCCGGCGCTGCTGCTCAAGCAGATCGATGTGCAAGGCATCTGGGAGGAGCGTTTGCGTTTGTCGAAAGCGAGTCAGATCGACTGTACTTGGGAGATGGTGTCGGGTGAGTGCTATCGTCCCTTGACAATGGTGGCTGACTACGGCCACAGAGCTGGGGACCAAGCAGCGTCAGCGTATTTCCGCTGTCAGCCAGCACTTCAAGGTTTTCGAGTCAGGTAAGCCCTTCCTGGCTTTGTCAGGTCGCGTTCATGGCTCCATGCTTACCCTTTCGGCAGACCTCGCGAACCTTCGTCAAGTGAAAGACGGCGAGCTCGCCAGTACGATTGCCAAAACGAAGCGGTACGGCGAGTCGGGCTCGTTCCTCTCTCAAGGCTGCGAGCTGCTCGAGTCTGCGACTCACGACATGCCGAACAAGCGAAGGCGCATCGGTTATACTCCTGTGTGATGGCTAGTCATCAGTTAGTGAAGGGAGAATGTGATGCGCGGGGAGAGCAATTGTGTGAAAGGAGTAGTCATATGACAGCAGAGACATGTCTGGGTTCGATACGTTGCGATGGAGAAGAAAGGCGCTGAAGAGGAGGTCAAGTCATGTCGTAGAGAGTTTCGATTTCAGTCATCATTGTACACGAAGGTCTGTCCAACCCACATCGTCGAAAGTCATCCATATGCTCTGTAGTATAGCGCAAACACATGCAAACGTAATCATGTCAACAGACAGTACACTGTGCAGGTTCGTTATAGTGCGTAGCGCAGGCGATGCAAGTGATGCCACCGAAGCAAGTCGTTGAAATGAGCTATGACAAGGAGTGCCAGCCGCCATCACATATATGCATGGTAGGTGGTCAGAGTCATAAGCCAAGGGTACCGGTGACCCGACCTTATCAAAGGTGGTCTATAATGATAGATAGAGCAGAACTGTTACGCAAGAGCCCAAGAGACCAAGATATGAGAAAAGACGAGCCCACAAGTAGGCATAACAAGATACAACATGTGCGAATCAGACAATGAAACTGAGCAGGAAAGAACAATGAAGACGAGGAGCGAGTATCTACAGGTGGACATCTACCTTCAAGCGTGTTGCTGCGACAGTAATTCGTTTTTGGCCACCGCGACAGCGTCCGTAATGGTAGTCTTCCCACAAGGTTTCGTCAACCAACGGTCCATACCGCACCTTCGAGAATCCCATCATCAGCTTTTCGTCATCATGTTCAACGTTGATAGACCAGGACTCACTCTTCTAGTCCGCGCTGCTGTTGCTCTTCCCCGGCAAGAGCGGTAACGGCTATGATGCAGCTTTTCCTCCTTTCATTCGATCCTTTCTCCATATCGCGCATAGCCAGGGCAGTGTCGTAGCCGTCTTTGTGTGGCCTAATCAACGATAATCAGTAATCAAGAACCAGCCACGACACCTATAATATAGGAATGGCAATGTGATAATATGAAACTCACATGTTGATGTCGAGTAAGACTGGTATGAGGATAACGTCAACCATCACTCGAGCGTGAAATAGCTCACTCACCAATTATCAGCCCTGAGATATCTCTGAACTTGTCCACAGCGACGACGCCGTCTTCCGCCTCGACGATCTCCAGTCCCGGTAAAGCCGCGAGAATCTTGACGAGGATCTTACGATTGATCGTATTATCTTCCACTACCATCACCGTGATCTGCTCGACTTCCGACGGGCGATAGCTTGGGACCCGAGATCGGGGCGGCGGAAGAGTGGTCTGGGATTCTGGGGGGTTGTCCGTATAGTCCAAACGACCAGATCCGAAAATGACGTTCGTCGGCTCGTTGTGAGGTGTGTCCACGGGGGTAGCCTCTTGTGGTGGTGGGCTATCGCGCCCGTCGACGCTCCTGCCCAGCGACAAGGACGCTATGGCTTCCGCGACGGGTACATCGTCAGGTTTCCAGTCGAACGACGATGCGTGACGCCCGCGATGAGCTACGTTCTCGGCTGGGTCGTGGTCCTCGTCGTCGTCCGGGTCGTCATCGGAGTCGTCGACCGGAATGCCATCCGCATCGACCGCATGCCCATGTTCATCGACGAACACGGGCTCATTCACGACGTAGCCTGTACTCCCTTCTTCATCCGACAACTCCTTCAGTGCCCGCGCATGATGTGGGAACAGGCATTCCCGAAGGACTGAGGGGGAAGTGGGTTTCCGGAAGCGGCGGACTTTTAAGTGCAGCTCGGACTCTTGGCGCAGCACAGCTTCGTTCGCCTCGTGTTCGGGAGCGACCAAAAAGACGACATTGTCCGTCCGGACTTGCTCCAACAGCTTCGCTCCACTCTGCTCGTCCATCTCTACATCGCCGTGCACAAATACGAGATCGGCCTCTTCGACCGAAGTCATGAGGCACCCCAGCTTCGTGAATTGCCTCTCGAGCGAGATACCGAGTCTCTCCAGACCCAGACGAGACTTGTCTTTGCTGTCGAAGCCGAAGAGGGCGACCTTGCGCTTGATGCCCATCTTTTCTGGGTCAACGAGTAGCTGACGCGGATCGCTCGAGGCTGGCGATTTGGGATATGCGGGATCGGGCGACGTAGGTGTGGCAAGCTCTCGTAATGGCAGAGGAACGTCGATCTGCACCTTGCAGCCGGCTCCAGGTGCGGACGCGATCTCCATGTGTCCGCCCATGAGGTCGATGATGCGGTACGCCAAGTGCACAGACAGACCGCTGCCGGTAGCATGCTGATCTTCCTTGGCCCACGGCTCGCCCAGTTTCTCATTGATGAACGATTGCTCCATCCCACGGCCGTTGTCCTTTATGGTGATGCTGACGATCCTAGTCAAGGAGATCTGTCGTTGGTCAGCAGACTTCCGTAGTGGTTCGACTTACATCCTCGAAGCCATCCGGCGGCATCAGCTCTGGAATATCGTCGATATATATTTCTACGCATCCCTCGTCGTTGATAAACTTGTACGCATTCGAGAGGATTTTTGAAATCGCACTGAATTGTTAGCAAGCTCGTTTGTCACGCTGGCTTACCGTCTTAAAGCTCCCGCCGCATCCTCCGCGACCTGTTCACCAAGAAGTGGCGGTATGATCTCGAAGATTGTCTCCACTCTGCAGTGGGTATGACCGTTGGCCTTTCTCGCCCGTTTATCCTCCTCACTGGCATCTTTGACGATGTCCTCAAACATCTGCTCGAGAGAGACTTGTAGTCCAGTTGGCGTACCGAAATACCCGTGGGTGGCAGTCTCGTCTCGCCCTCGGAGATCCAGATAGCTGAGAATGTTATCGACAATCCCGTGCAGGGATCTACCACCTGTGTCGATCGCGTCAAGGAAAGGTATCATGTCGCGGATCTGTTGCGTCGTAGCAGAAGTGCTCGAGAACTCTTCCATGGAGCTGCGAAGTAATTGTGTGATAGCCAAAATCTGATGTAGAGGTGTTCGAAGTTCACTGTTTATCAGCGAAAGCATGATCGAGAAACACTCACTGAGCCTGCAAATTGCTATACGAGATCTGCGATTGTTCAATCGCCCTCATCTTTCGGATTGCCAAAGCTGCCATCGTGCAGCCGCTCAATGTCCACGCAAAGGGCAATGCAGTCGAAGTCGTGTCAACGAATGATGATGGAGGCCGGTTCCATGTCGCGAAAGTGGCAAACCGCACTTTTCCGTCATACGCCATGAAAGACGTTGTCAAGACGGTCTGAGAGCCTTGAGGCATGAGAGCCATTATCTGTTGCGACAGTTCATCCTGGTCTTCTCGATCCCACCAGAAACGCCTTTGAATCAGATAGGTCTGAAGGAATCGACCGATGATACCGGGAACAGTGGGACCGGTGAATTGGAATTGCTCCCCGTCCCTTACTGAACTTCCGAGCATGTGAACGTCGTTGCGCCGATTGCGTGGGACGTAACTAACGACAGGTTCGATCTCGGCTGGCCATGGCTCTCCTTTGAGAAAGTCGCGAACGATCTTCTCTTTGCCCTCCGTAGTGACACGCGTTTTGACATCGCTGCTCCTGCGGATGAACAGTTGGTAATCCTCCAGGCTGACTATAGCAACGGCGTCGGCGTCGAGTATCTTCCGATGTGTGGCGGCTGCATCGGCAAAGAGATCTCGGTCAGACAAGCCCCGTTGCTGGTGATGTGGTGGTCCAGCCTTGCGAATGTATGTCGGGGGTGACCGTCCGGGCGAATTGCTTTTTCCCGCACCACTTCTATCACTCTCACTCATGTTTGCGGCTTTCTGTGATTTTCTATATTCGTCGTCTCGCGTTTGCTCCGGCGATGCACCCTGCAGACTTGCTTTCTGCTTGTATCCCTGTTGTCCTGCCGCAGGCTTTGCATCTGGCGGCGATGTCGGTGTCATTACCGATCTTCGGAGGAAGGCGAGACTTGCTTCGTACATTGCGCTCGAATGTTTAGCGACGCTCTCCGAGTGCTGGGAGTCAGCTTCGCGCAATCAACCATCAACGCACCAATGTCGCCAGCTGGTATACCAGCATGTCGGCGAGCTTCTGCAGTATTGCCCGTTCCCGATCATCAAACGTATTCCGGGCACTCTCATCGTACAGGCACAGCGTTCCAAAATCGATAATAAGGTCGTTCTTATATTGATACCGCAGGGGTGCAGCGGCGTAGAACTAACATCAGCAGAGCTTTGTCCTCATGGACGACTCACCTTGAACTGGGTCTTCTTATAGATTGGGTTGTTCTTGAACCTCCAATCTGTGCTCATGTCCGCTACAACAAAACAATCTTCCTCTGCTCGGACTACGACATGTCCGCAGCCTGTTTGTTGCGCAGCGTTGACTATAGGTGGAATCGTAGGCTGGCAGGTCAGCAACCAGTTACTGAGGTCGACTCACGTCTGGCGTATAGGCATACACCGTGTCGTCGTTGATGAATGTCACTAGCGCTGCAGTGGTGGAGTACGTCTGTAGGTTAGCTCAATCTCGTGTAGCCGACTCACCAATTGGGCCAACTCCGCGTATTTCGCCAGGACTGCTCGCTGCTCATCGTTATTCTCCGTGACTAGCCCCAAGCGTTGTCTGACATCAGCTCTAGGCTCGCTCGTAAGACTCACAAGACACGTTTGCGTGATCGACGGGTTTTCCTACTACTCGTTGGGCCGGGAAGCCATCCTTCCTCCTCGTACACCTCTCGTATCCGACTGAGCTCGTTCGCGCGCAGTATGTTGTCGCTCGCAAGTAGCTCCGGGTCCTCGGGAACGTGCGGCCAACTGATAGGATAAAAGTCGGGACGAGCGGAGTTGGAGCCAGAGCTCATCCGCGAAATGATTGAGTCATCAGAAATTGTTTGGTGCACTAGAGGTCGTGTGGGCAGGTTGCGACTGCTGCTGGCGACTGCGTTCCCGTCGTCGCGATCACGAGCGTAGCTGAATAGGAGGTTAGCGTCGATTGAAGATGCATGTACATGTGCTCACTCGTTCAGAGCCTCTTCCCACTCCGAGTCCGTTGCAGGTGCGGTCTCATGCCGCGGGATGTCGCCAGGAGAAGCCATGGGGCTGAGTGCTCATCTATTCACAGACACGGCTATCTATACACAGACACGGCTCTTGCCTTCGAGTCTGTCGAGTGTTCTCTCTACGTCTCGTTTTCTTAGACGGATGTGATTGCTGCAGACGTTCTTGACTACTTCGAGATCTATGCGTTCGCGCGAGAATCTGGGCTGTATCCTCTTTTTCCTTGTGCTGCCGTAATTGCCCTTGCGTCTGCTTCGGGGAATGAGTTGGTCCCGACCAGTACTTGCTCAAGTGCAACAAAACAAGATCGGCGGAGACGGCGGGTAAAAATGATAGTCAAGCAAGTCGCGCAGGCGTGGTAGAAGTTGCGAATGCCGCGCAGTATCAGAGAAGTAGTAGTGGTAGTTTGCCTACAGTAGCACGACAACAATAATTGATATCAACGGTAATAGCGATAATCCGTACGGTGAATGCACTTTGGACCAGTGACTACGATTATTGCCCGTTATGACTAAGTTACAGTACTCGAATATTCCCGATTGCCCCGGTTGTTACCGCTCGGCGTATTCTCCTGCTTCCACTCGGAGTTCTACCAGCAATTACAGAGCAGCAGCAGAGCAGCAGCCGCAGCCACAGCAGGACTAAAGTAGAAGAAAAGACACGTCGATCTCCCTAGCCTAAGTTTATACAGAATTATGACTCATACATTGTGCGTGCACATCACGAGTACTCTGTTCATTCCCCCCCTTTTCACTCGGCCATTATCAAATTACATGGCAACTCTGTCGGCTGTGGTTTGGGTCAGGAAATGAGCAATGCCAAGGGCAAGGGACCAACGACAGCGCAGGGACAAGGCATCACTACCACTGTAGCTCGTAGCTGCCTTACTGGCGGGATATACCGGCTCAATATCATACATTTTGCACATGGCATAGAGGCATGGGCGATCTGATGGCTTAGTACAGCATGTAGCTAACAACAACAATACATTTCGGGCCAAGACAACTGGGAAGTAATAATCAAGACCGATATTCGAAACGGTCCTAGTCGACTAGTCGACTTTCATCGAGTGGCTGAGGAACCGAACCGAGACCTGACAGGTGTGTTCAGGTAGCAAAAGCGCCGCCAGCCATGTTACGCTATCGTATATCGTATACCATACCATGCCATGCCATGCCATGCGAGTGGTCGTAGCCCCTTTGTTTGCCTGATCTAGTCCACGGTATCCATCGTCCATCTACTAGCCGTCAAAATACCGTACAGCCTCTACATCGCTTGTGTATAACACTCGCTTCTTCTCATAGCTCAACGCAGGTCCGAAAAAGCTCTCGGTACATCCGAACACACGAGCACACGAGTACACGCCATCACCCTTGCCCTCCTTTGCTGTGCTAATACGCCGATACGATACTCCCGCTCACAATCTCGTAATTAATCACTTGCACTTGGCGCTGGTACTTTGCGGAGCGGCAAAAGCGAAATTCAAGGTCCCATTCAGGCGAGCACCGCTCATAGCCGCATATCATATCGGGCTCAAAAGTAAAAGTACAGAAAGAGCAAGATAGCAATAGCAAACAATCAAAACAACAACGCTTGCAAGCTTGTAACCTGCAAAGGCGGTGAACGGGGACCGTAGACTTTACACTACTACTGCTATAGACACAGCTTTCTTTATCTCTCTGTCCGCACACACAGACAGGTACAGATACACACACACACACACATATATATATATAATTAGCAACGTCGCAGTTGTCCACTCTCTTTCCCACCTAATCTTGCTGCGTCTTGTTCGTTTCCCTTTTCTGTTTTCCCCGTCCTTCCACGTTTCCCATACTATAATTACATCTGCTATATAGAGAGCAGAGCATGTTCGCCCTTCTCTCCACCCTGGCTTTGTTATCCGCAGCAGCGGCCGCTCCCCTCGACGAATCATGGTTACAACCCCGTGACAGTCCCATCGCAGCCTTGTTCCAAAAGAGGTACACACCCAATCCTTCCGACTCCAACTTCACATCAAACTACCCCACCCCAGGATCGACCCCTGCGACCAGCTCAATACCCTCTTCTTGGCTCGCAAAGCTCAACTCGACCACCCTCCCTGCTGTCTCAGTGTCCTCCGCCAACAATGGATATCCAACTTACGCCGACGGCGAATCAGGCGCCGATCAAACCATCTGCTCCTTCACTTACCAATGCGTGGACGACGGCGACCTCTACACACCACCTGATAGCGTCCTTGCGGTGAGCACAAGCAAGGGTGTTTGATGTGCCTTGCTGATCTGCCGCAGCTATCCTTTGACGATGGCCCCACGGATGCAAGTCCCACCCTGTACAGCTTCCTATCGCAAAATAACATATCCAGCGCCGCAACGCACTTCATGATTGGAGGCAACATCGTCTACAGGTAGGTAAAAAGTGATCTTATCGACCATGATCACCAGGACTGACTGGTATCTACATTTAGTCCAACCGAGATGCAAGCCGCAGCCAGTGCTGGAGGGCACATTGCCGTGCACACCTGGTCTCATCCATACAGTGAGTTCGCACATGGTGACTTGGCTGACGACATGCAGTGACTACCCTTACAAACGAGCAAGTCGTTGCTGAACTCGGGTGGACAATGCAGATCATTAGTGATCTGAACGGCGGTCGTATCCCTAAATTCTGGCGACCACCTTATGGTGACGTCGACAACCGAGTTCGCGCTATTGCCAAGGGTGTCTTCGGTCTTGAGACTGTTGTGTGGAACCAAGGTGGGTGTTCCGTTGACCGAATGACGTTCGCTAACAGTCTCGCAGACTCTGCTGATTGGGCCATCGGCTCCAATTCGGAATATACCCTCAGCTCAGTGGAGAGCATGATGGACGGCTGGCTTACGGCGTCGAACAAGACTGGTCTCTGTATCCTCGAGCATGAGCTCAACGACAACACCGTCAGCGTATTCATGACCGAGTACCCCAAGATGAAGTCGAACGGCTGGAACGTCATGAGCATTGCCGATGCCTGGAGCCTTGACTGGTACCAGAACTCTGGCAAGGGCAACACTGGCTCGGTCACTTCCATGTCCGTTGCTGCCGGCACTCTCGTTGCCGTCAACTCGACTTCTGCCGCATCCTCGTCGACTTCCTCGGGCGTATCGACGACTAGTGCCATGTCTACTACCTCGCAAGGCTCTACTTCGTCGACTCACTCGACTAGCTCCACTGCCTCCACTGTGGCCTCTACTTCGGCTTCTTCAGCCGCCGCGGCCAGTGCGACCACTGCCAGTAGCGCCAAGTCCTCCTCCTCCTCCTCCGCATCCTCGATGTTCAGCCTGTCCCTTTCCACCTACCTCTTCGCGGTTGCCGGCGCATTCGGCGCCTCCTTCCTCTAGATAATATTCGCACTTTCACGGACACTTGTTCCTCCCATATGTTGGTGAGGAGAACGCATAATGACGCATTATTAATATAGCATGTTGAACGGACAATATTTTATAAAGCATTGGACAATAATAGTATAGACGGACGCAAAGGCATAGGTGTCATGGGTGATGGGTCATATCAACGCATGTATGTTAATATCATGTCCTACGAGAGCGCAATTGCGGGATGCGCAACTTGGCATATCTGCATTGCATGCATAGTTGCGCGTTTCGTCATTCCGAACATGCTCCATGGGAAACTCGTTGATTCATACTATGTTTTTCGACCGACTAATCCTTCCTGGCGCCGTGTCCGACGACACCGGCTCCACTAGCCTTCTCCCACTGCGCATCACCTTTGACGCCGGCTGCGCTCTTGGCTGCATCCACGGCCTTGCCCACATCGACGCCGTGAGACGACTTCTTCTCCTTCTTTGGTCCGCCGACAAAAAGACCGAGGCCGACGATGCCAGCCAGGACCCACGCGCCCCTCTTCTCCTCGTCGTTGAGAGGCTTGTCGTCGGCCTTGTACTGCTGCTCCTTCGGTGCTTTAGGCATGTGAATCTCGGGGAACTTGATGCCCATCGACCTCATAGCGTTGCCGGGAGCGGACATGACGTTGGACATTGCCGCTGCGAATCCGGGAAGAGCGGAAGCGACGTCTTTAACGGCTTCTTCTGCCTTTTCCAGCTCGACTGTAGGGTGGACGCCGTGCACTGGTCCGCCGGACAAGTGGGTAGAAGAGCCGGCAACGGTGAGGACCTTGGGGGTGTCGGCGGGCTCGTCGTCGGTTTTGGACGATGATGGGAGAGTGGCGTTTGAAGCAAAGTTGTCCGGTACGAGGGGCTGCAATGTGAGATCATGAATGAGCTGAGGAGCCGAAACATTCATTGGACAGAGATGTAAGAGCTTACAATAACCTGCTCGATCTCCTGCTCGGCGATGGGCTTGGGCAGCTGCACATGTAGCTCTTGCCTCACTTCGCTTGCATCCAACTTGCTCTCGGGCAAACCAGGAGCGACAGTGACCAGCTCCGGCTCGATAGGCTGCGCTTTGAGCGCTTTGGTGCGTTGAGACGAGACCGAGGGTCCGGTGGAGGTGACCGAGTGATCCTCGTTCAGTCCCGCGGGCTCTGCGGCTGCAGGCTCTGAAGC
>JALPBZ010000297.1:0-15650 GCA_026538355.1 Cryptococcus sp. GC_Crypt_5
TCGTGCGACATCAACTTGTCGACAATCCGGTACCATCCCCTCCGCCGGACAGACCAACTATACAAATCCCTTCACAGTCGTCAAGACCGACGCCACCACGACCAGACCGTTTCAGCAGAGACAGTTTCGGGCGGTCCAACAATGTCTCTCGCTTCTCTGCTGATTCCGATCTTACGAACGGCTCACCTATACGCTCGCCACCTGCACGGACTCCACCGAAATCGATGGCTTCGCTTCCGGAAGCCGAGAACGAGGAGCCTCCAGCACCTCTGCCTCCTTCTTTACCAGTGCTGAATCTTCCCGCTGCCATCGACATTGCCGACGAACCGCAAATGCCTAAACCGGAAGATAGCCTGCCTGATGTGCCCCCAGAAACCAGGGCTACTCTGGCCGCACTTCAGCGGTCCGATGCGCTCGAGCGGAGAGCATCAAAGCGGTTCTCATCTTACACATTCAACAAGATGCTGCCAGGTTCACCGGGCAAAAAGTCATCAGGGTCATCTATCGGCAGTCCGCAACGGCCAACGAGACGTGCGGACCGACCTCCACCGATGCCTGCGCTTCCCGAGGGCTTGACCAACGCCGCTCTCACACCGTCTCCTGGTGTGGAGACTGCCCTGTCAGCCTCTCCCTTCCACCTCCAAGCGAACGGTCTTGAACGGCCAAAAGGGCCTGAGCGTCGACCCTCCAGTCCATTATCCAGTGACACCGGCATTAGCGGCCTCCCAACAGGAGGCTCCTCGGATGGCTCGGTGCGAATTGTCACTACTCCTGAGCCTGATGATCTCTCAGCACATGCAACCCCCCGTCCGGCCTCCGCGGCTTCCGCTGCGGCCACTTCAGTCTCGGTATTCCTCCAAATCGGTCGACAGGTCAAGAAAGCTAATCTGGATCTCCCTGTTACCTTCTCCTCGCTCAGGTTGTTATTCATGGAACGATTCGAATACGACCCCGGAATGGAGAATTTCCCGGATGTTTACTTGAGAGATAACAGGACTGGTGTGCAATTCGAGCTGGAGGATATGGATGATCTCAAAGAGGGCTGTGTACTGAGTCTCAACATCGAGCGTGAGTCGGTGACATACCATTCAGAACGAATGCTGATACCCGCGAACAGTCTTGGATCAGGTCAAGCAGCATTTCGACACGACCTTTGCCACCCTGATGCAAGAAATCAAGGAGATGAAGTCAGCTATGGACGCGTCGAGACGCGCTTCGTACATGACACCGGCGCCCTCTCTTCTGAGCGTGTCCCCATCGGCGCAAATGTCACGTCCAAGTGTCACGCGAGCTGGCTCGGATATCACCGTCAATGGACGGGCTGGATCGCCGTCGCCTTCAGCCAAATCGCATCCTGGACCGCTTGGTGCAGAAAAGGAGGCGGAACTTCAAGCTCAATACGACGAGCTGCAATCTCTCCGCCGAGATTTGGCTATCATGCGTCAACTGCACGCGGACTTTCTTGGCGATACGAAAGAGTCATTCTCCAAGCTGCGCGCACAAAACTCGGCTATGCGGGAAGTGGTCAAAAGCAAGATGGGCGGAAATCGTGCTTTGCTCGATAACAGCAAAAGCAAGCTCGAATCGCAATGTCAAGATACGATTCAAGCGGTCGAGGAGATCAGCGACACGATCGATTCGGCCAGAACGGACGCGTACAAGCGATTTGTCACCCCATCAAGGAATCAGATCATTGCCATTCGAGCCGACCTGGCAAAGGCGAAAGAGATGGTAGAGCAGATCACGAGGGATGTGCGACTGGCCGATCCTACCTGGCGAGCTACCTGGCAAGTGGAGTTACACCGAGTCATGGAGGAGCAGAAGTTGTTATCGTACCAAACGAAATTGTGTGAAGACCTGAAGAACGATATCAGGGATGCAGAGGAGATGTGGGGGAACGTGCAGACGTTTGTCGAGCAGCGCGCCGCAGGGATAGGCCGAGCGGGAAGCAACAAGTTTGCTGCTCCTGTGTCCCGCGAAGAGGAGGCGTCCATGCCAAATCTGTTAATGGAGATCCGGACGAAGGAGGCGGATCCGAGTCAGCGGTTAAAGGCTATCGAAGCGCAGCAGCGAGCGCGGGAGAAGGAGAAGGCTAGTCAGGTGGACATATTTGAGCAGGAATTGCAGCAGGGTGGGAAGAAATTGAAGAAGACCGGAGGGACTGAAGAGGCCGAGCGCCAGCGTCAGCGAAGGCAGGAGATAGCGTTGAAAAGGATGATGGGCGGGGACGTCGGGCCAACCGGTCTCTTAAGTCCGCAGTCGACTGGAGGAGCACTGGGTCTACTATCGCCCAATACCACGGGCGGGGCAATGAGTATAGGTATACCCAGTGCTGCGTCCCCGGCGTCAGCGAGGGCTGCTAGTCCTACTACATCGTCAGAAGTCGGCGGGGTGACGAGTCCCGCAAGGTCCGTATCGTCCCTGCCATCGCCGGCTCCGTCAGTCGAGGGCACGTCGGTCAAGACGGAGGTCAATGGTGAACAGGCGTAGATGTCAGTCTTTGACAGTGCGATGTGACAGGCGAGACGCATCGTTGATAGCTCATATTTCACTCTAATGAAATTAGTCCATGCCTAATGAGCTGGCAGCCGTACAGGTCAGGAGGGTAGTAAGGCAGCATGTAGATGATAAGACCAAGACATGCATAACGGTCGGTCACTCGCAGCATGTCCATGTGGTACTCGTACAGCGAACTGGAACTGGAACTGGCTAACTAAGAGATAACCACCGTTTTAAGGGGAAGCAACGTGTGCGAAATCAAAGACCCTTTCTTTTCGCCTTTGTGCTCGTCGTCATTTGTCTTAGCTTAGCGACGCTGGAATCACAATCACAGCACATTATCTCTGCTCCGCTCTCCGCTCTGTGCCCTCGCCCTGGCCCTTGACTCGACCGCCAAGCACGCTAAGTAGCCCTGCAGTACCGCCAGGCAGCTATAAGCAAAACGCAGACTGGACTTGCGACGTCGACTGGAGATCTAGCACTGCCAACAGCTCCAAACCCAGCGGAACTAGCATCACTGCTTAAATAACCTTTTGCTTTTGGCATTACGATATCTTCACCGTAGTTACGACAAAGTCATCAACGAACGTGCTTGCGCTTGTCCATACTACTCAACTCCTTTATCGGTATCTCCGTCGACCAACGTCAAAAGTGCATCTCACGTAGATAGGAGCGATACGGTACGTGGTGTATACATATTGAAGTGCCATCGCATTTCGTACATTGCACATTGCACACATCGCATACCACATATCCGTTACTCGCTACTCGCTCGGGAGTCGCCGACATCACAAGTTGTCTTTCGATACGGATCACAGGTTGTACTTGACTTGTCTAGACGGCACGACCTAGAATCGCCCACCGACGTCGACGCCGACATTGGGATCTGAAAGGCCGGACATTGAATCGCAGATGCCCGCATCATAGCGACTAGCGAGCGACACGAAATGTCGCATGCGGGCCCATCCACCGCCTTCACGACGGAACTACCATGGGCATTCATCGATTGTCCCATGGACACACTCATCGTCCTCCTCTCGCACATGCTCGACCTGCTCATAGCGCATAATGATCAGGTCGTCCTCACGCCAGATGCGTTGACGCGGTTTCATTCGCGCGCCCCACCTGGTATCACCGTCGTGGAGTATCTTAAGCGTATTGTCAAGTATACCAACCTCGAGGTGGGTTTGTCGTTGTTTCTTCCCCCAACTTGATAAGTATCAAGCTAACTCTGCGGTTCCCTTCCTCGCTCTCATCCTGGCTCTCACTCGCATCTAAACTACGCCAATCACTCGCACTCTTTCTTTCCGCATCGCTCACCCAATCCGCGGTTCACTGATACAACAGAAAATCCCCCTCCTCTCCCTACTACACTACATCGACGTCACATGCCTCAACCTCCCCACCTTCACCCTCTCTTCCCTGACAGTCCACCGATTCCTCATCGCGGGCGTATGCGCAGGCAGTAAAGCGCAGTGTGATGTCTTTTGCACCAATTCGCATTATGCTAAAGTCGGCGGTATCAAGGTGCAGGAACTGAATGCGCTTGAGAGGGAGTTGGTCAAAGTGACTGGGTGGGCTTTGTGTGTGAGTCCGCGCGCCCTGACCCCTTGACTGTGTGAGAAGATTGGGAGATAGCGCGGGCAGTCAAGGAGCTATGGAGTCAGGGAATTATGTCGTAGAGGGGTGGACGTCGACAAGAACACCCCTTCGCAGAGAACATGTGCCCGCTGTACAACACAGCGCAGTAAGCTGACATGATTTACCTTGCAGTGCCATTCAGACCAATTACAGCGATACTACACCTCCCTCATCCGCTCGCACGCGGGATACACCCAAGCCCCACCTCCAGAATCCCCACCGTTCCGCTCATTCCCCCGATCATTATCCAAAGGCCGTCCAAAAGAGACCGTGGAAGCATCACCTTCGCCCGCGCCAGACCCGCCCGACGCCGACGCCGACGCCGACGATGACGATGACGAGGAAATGGACCGGGCTACTTCGGAGTACGAGGATGCGGGCGATGCGGAGGACGAGGATGATTTGGAGTTGGACGTGGACGCCGGGGCGGTTCCTATGGCCATGGCGAAATCGGCTGATGGAGGGATGGCCGTGGACCCGTCGTTCACGTCTTTTTCTGCACAGGCTCCAGTGCCGAATCGCGGTCGTCAGCCAAATCGCACATCCCCCCGTCGTCCGACTACAGCAGGAGCAGGCGCAGGAGCAATGGACCTCGACCCAACACCCACATTCACATCATCATTGCCTCTACCTCAACCTCAATCACCAAACGCAGGCCCATCGACTCTGACGCACCCTGCGCAAAATCAACCTCAGTCTCCAGGTTCGTCATCGATCGCTTCGTCCCCACGCGGAAGTCCGAAGAGGGGAAGAGGGATGTCTGTCTCACTTGCCAATCCTAGGATTGCGGAACCGAGGGTCGACACGACGGCTGTTATGGGTACCCCGTCATCGTCCTCCAAGCGTGGCGAAGGTGTTGTGCTGGGATCGGTGGCTGGAGCTGGAGCCGGACCACCGGCTAGCTCTGTATCAGATGTACCAATATCAACAACATCAGGGCTACCGCCAATACCGCCTTCGTCTCAGACATCACATCCACCGACGCAAGCACAAGCGCAAACACACACCACCACGAACCATCAACAAGCACATGCACACGCCCATCACCCGCACGGGGGTAAACTACTCAAATCGCTCGTAGGAGGGATATTCAGACGCAAATCTATCCCAGAGGTAGAAGCGGTACACCCTTTCACCGCACCATCGACGTCAGCGTCCACACAACATAGTACTGAGGACGGAGGCGCAGGCGGCGGAGGATTAGGAGGAGCAGGAGGGGCAGGAGGGGCAGGAGGGGCAGGAGGAGAGAGGAAACACGCTGTGATCCCTTCCAGGCCTATAGGCCGAAAAGGCCCAGGCCCAGGAGAAAGCCCATCTTCACCTGTCCCCAATCATACAGCCGCAGGACAAGGGCAGCAGCAGCAGCCTGGCCTCGCGAAGCCCGTCACGCCGAAGGTCCGAACGCGGGAAGAGACCAGCATGGACGTCCCTCGTGAGAGGCTCGTATTGTGATCCAAATATAGCATCAATAATGCGGAATCGGAAGTGCGAGCTCGCGAGTACTTAGTACGCAGTACATAGTTGTATATAGTGTCATGTCGATGCACATCATCATGAGCCTCATCTCCTTATGGTGATCGGAAGTGGCATTCCATCAAGAGTTCAGAGACGAGTCGCCCGCGGTAACAGACTTCACAATATTCATTTCTCTACAAAACTAGTCGGACAACAGTACAAGAGCTTCTTCCTCCAACACTCATTGGCCTCCACGGAGACGGAGGACCAAGTGCAAGGTGGACTCCTTCTGGATGTTGTAGTCGCTGAGCGTGCGGCCGTCTTCGAGCTGCTTGCCCGCGAATATGAGTCGCTGCTGGTCTGGGGGAATGCCCTCTTTGTCCTGGATCTTCGACTTGACATTGTCAATGGTGTCCGAGCTCTCGACTTCGAGCGTGATGGTCTTGCCAGTGAGGCTGCAAAGGCCATGTCAGCGATCTAAGCCTTCGAAGCTAGCAAAGCGCAACTTACGTCTTGACGAAGATCTGCATACCACCACGAAGACGGAGAACGAGATGCAGGGTTGACTCTTTCTGGATGTTGTAGTCGCTCAAGGTACGTCCATCTTCGAGCTGTTTACCGGCGAAGATGAGACGTTGTTGGTCTGGGGGAATGCCCTCCTTGTCCTGGATCTTCGATTTGACGTTGTCGATGGTGTCTGAGCTCTCAACTTCGAGAGTGATGGTTTTGCCGGTAAGGGTTTTGACGAAGATTTGCATACCACCACGCAGACGCAAGACGAGGTGAAGAGTCGATTCCTTCTGGATGTTGTAGTCGGAGAGAGTACGGCCATCCTCGAGCTGCTTTCCGGCGAAAATCAAGCGTTGCTGGTCTGGCGGGATACCCTCCTTGTCTTGGATCTTGCTCTTCACGTTGTCGATAGTGTCAGAAGACTCAACCTCAAGGGTGATGGTCTTGCCGGTAAGTGTTTTGACGAAGATTTGCATACCACCTCGGAGACGGAGGACAAGGTGGAGAGTAGACTCCTTTTGGATGTCTGTGATTGTGTCAGCGTTGATTCACTGTCCGACGTGCAAGTAGCTCACTGTAATCAGAAAGGGTGCGACCATCCTCGAGCTGCTTGCCGGCAAAGATCAAGCGTTGCTGGTCTGGGGGAATGCCTTCCTTGTCCTGGATCTTGGACTTGACGTTGTCAATGGTATCCGAAGACTCGACCTCGAGGGTGATAGTCTTGCCGGTCAAGCTGTGGTGTGTCAGTCAGATAGAAAACGATTATCCTGCAGTAGACTCACGTCTTGACGAAGATCTGCATACCACCACGGAGACGCAAGACCAGGTGGAGAGTAGACTCCTTCTGGATGTCTAGGTGCGGATGTCAGCCAGGGTCCACTCTCGTGTCATAGCGAGAAAAACTCACTGTAGTCCGAGAGGGTCCTTCCGTCCTCGAGCTGCTTACCAGCGAAAATCAATCGCTGTTGGTCTGGGGGAATGCCCTCCTTGTCCTGGATTTTGGACTTGACATTGTCGATGGTGTCGGACGACTCGACCTCGAGAGTGATGGTCTTGCCGGTGAGGCTGTGCCATAGTGTCAGAAGGCATAATGGAGAGGAAGGCAGGAATGTTGGTCCGATGGACTACGATGACTCACGTCTTGACCTGGTGGCAAAGTATGAGTCAGCCGGGATCATCTAGGTCAAGGCGAACATCGACTTACGAAGATCTGCATACTGGCGAGCGGTAGATGTTGATAGGTAACTGCTGTGAGAAGGATGGAAGATCGCGTTGGAGATGGATCGATATCGAAGTAAAGAAGAGAGAAGCAAGATAGTCAGCAAACGTGCGTCTTATCTCGGTGGCGGTGCCGCGCGCATCCGCTTCAAATGATGTCGAATCGCATATGGAACAGCGCAGAAACCGATAGAAGGCCGATCACAAGCCACAACGAGGCCAAACCGAATGGATGCGCGCCGTGGAAAGTGGGAGAGTGAAGATGAGGAATGGGTGGCAAAGGAATATCACAACGGCCTTATCTCCCGATTCCCCACGTTGATCGATGCATCCACCTCGACAACGCATCCTACCGACACGCATCCGACAATGCTGGTAGACTTATGCAGGCAAGAGACGGTACTCACGAGTAAGAGTGGTGTAGCAGACTGGTGTATCGATTGACGAGTGAATCGATGATTGGTAAGAAGGAGATAGAGAGGAGGGAGAACGATGATGCGATAGTGGGCTGGACCCTTTATAACCCAGTGTACCGTACGAGTACCCGGTGCAATAGCACAGTGTGCCCCGCGTGATTACCCTTTGCCTCCATACCACGGACCGCTCAAGTCCGCGTCTTCCACGTTCGGTAATTTATCCCATCCCCCCTATTGTTGGAACCATGGTATTATGGTAACGTGCTTGTGAGCTTATGCATAGCACGCCACTGCCCCTTGCGGTGTTATCCCGATGTGGCACTCCGGTTATGATACTTTGACGCGTAGTCCATCTCTCTCTGGCAATGCAGTCGTCCCTTTGTCAGAGGCAGGTGTCATTGATCGCATCATTCAGTAATCAGTCCATTTCCCCCATCTCTCGACCATACTCTCCGTCGTTCATTTCTGCACACCTTCTCTGGCTCTCTGCTCATCGCTGCTCTACCCAACGGTCCCTTTCTGCACACAAGTCTCTCGTGTCCGACTCTCTTTTACGCAAATTATCTCACGCGACACGCATCACACCCTCGCAGCTACGCACCGCACCGTCGCTTTGTACTCGATACCATCACTGTTCCTGTAGCATCAATCGTTGACATCATCGCCTAGGCGGCTTACATCACACTTGCCCACTTGCTCACTCGCACACTTGCACACCTGCATCGCATCACCGTTACTTGTAGTCTACCATCAACTCACCATGTCCATCTCACTGCCCAACGGCACTCTACTCGCCGCTCCGTCCTCGTCTCAACCCCAGCTCTCGGCAGCCGTCACTCGGATCCTTCATCTGTCCAACTTTGCAGCAGAGTAAGTCCCATCATGACCAATGCTATTTCTTGACTCATTGACTGATCTGTGCGCAGACTCAAGACTCGCGACCTTCAACTCATCTTCAAAGAATGGGAGAATGAGAAGGGTGGATTCCGCATCAAGTGGTTGGACGACGTGAACGCGCTCGTCGTCTTTGCCGATGCTTCAGTGGGTGAGCTGCATCTTTCTCTCGTTCGTGAAGAGTAACCAGGTCACTAATGCACGTTTTAGCCAAACGCGCATACCTCTCCCTCCTCGCGAACCCGCCACCAACCTTCACCCTACCCGCTACGATCCGACCGTACGACCGCCCCGACGCCGCGCACATCATCCAGTCCCTCGCTGCGAGGTCGATGGGCCATCGGTCCTCCATGTCCAACGCTGTCAACGGTAACGGCTCCATCTCCGCTTTCCCCTTCCCAAGCAATAACGATCCCGCTGCGCCTCAAGTACACTCTCGGGCAATGAGCGTCACCAACTCTATTGGCAAATCGCACAACGGCTCGATATCGCTTGTGAACGGCATTGCGGGCTTGCCAAACAATGCCCACTCTCGCGGTGCGACTGCACCCCAGCGCATCGGAGGTGGCGGAAGCATCAGTATCTCAGGAACGACCAGTGCGTTTGGCAAGCACCAGCGAAACTCGTCCGCATCGTCGTCCTGGGGCCGACCAGCAGGATCAGGTGTAGCAGGAGCCAGCTTTGGCGCGTTGTCTTTCGGTAACGCCCCTCGCGCTCGACTCCCGACTCATTCTGAGTCGTCCGCGGGACCGCCTTCCCGCTCTACATCATCGTCGAGCGGCGGCGACCCTGTCTTGTTGGTGGACAACAGCGCGGGATGGAAAAGTGGCGTTGGGTCCGGCGCCAACTTGAGGCGCGAGAGCATCAGCGCTGATAAAGCGATGAGGGAGGTGCAGAAGGCACTTGCGAGCGTCGAGGCGTAGGTCAAGAAGGCGTTCACAAGTCGTCAGGCTGGTGACAGGTTGCCTCGTTCTATCGTCTTAGCAAATAGGCAGTGACGAGGGTTGGTTCAGAGTCGAGTCCAGAGCAGACTCAGCGTTAGAGGTGTGGCCTTTGTACATGTTGTCTTTCATCTTCGTTCTACATTACATCTCCCTTCATTTACGCACACATACATACATATTTCTGAATGTACAACATACGACTCGTGAGCGCTTGAGTGACGAAAATGAGCTTCTTCCGTCACACCCACCATCGCTTCACACTGCAAGATGGATGCATAATCGTACAACAGCTTACAGGTCTTACATGTCTATAGCCAGATCGAACCGTGAGGAAGTGAGATGAAGCGAATGCCAACAGCCCTACATGGGCCGGAAGCCGCCTGAATATGCGCCTGCGAAATTGGACAGGTTGAGGTTGGTGAGATTCGACAGCAGTCCCCCGGATGTGCCCTGGACCTTGACCTGTGACTCAACGTATTAGCATTGAGTAGTGTTGGTTCAACGTGATTAGATGGAAACTCACCATGATTGTTGGTTCTGGCGGATCGATGATATCCTCCTCTTTGACCTTCCTTCTGAGCGTCTCCATGATTTCGCTGACGATGACTCGATCGAAATCGTCTCTTGCGCGCATGAGGTTCTCGACAAAGGCGAACTGGGGTCCGTGGATTTTAGCAAAGTTCCAGTAATCCATGAAGACCATCTGGGAGCTTGCGCTGAGCATGGACACGATCTGGTCCATGATCTCGAAATTGGACTCGAGGTCTTGCGGGGTCTTGTACGTCGAGAAGAAATCGAAGGCTAGTGCGATATCCTGTCGGACCTTTTGGACTGCGCTCGGCATGCGGAGCGCGCGCGCGGGCGCCTTGCGCAGTGCCGTCAAGTACGCTATCAAAAACGCGTCCAGCAGGTCCTCGACGAGGATCTCGAAGATGGACGGGTTGAGGTGCTCTTGGTAGTCCGACATGTAGTCGCGCATCGTCTCTATGATCTGCGGCATCAACTGCTCCGTGTACCAGCTCGGAGTGATCAGCCCGCGCGTCGCCGCTTTGAGGTCGTTGAAGACGAAATCGACTAGGGACGAAGTACACCGCTTCGCCACGTCGAGATACCCGTCGATAGCCTCGTTCACTCTTTCGGCGATGATCGCTTTGTACTTCTCGGATACGAGAGGCTCGAGCCGGGTCGAGAGCGCTTCGGCGTAATCTGCAGATTTGAGCTGATCGTTGGCTAGCGCAATGACGTATTCGACGAGTCCGCCAGGAACTTCCTCGGGTTTCTTCTCCACTTGAGCGCGTGCTTCGTCCGCTACGAGCTGTAGCCATTCCTGCTGGACTCTACGCATGACTTTCGCCGATTCACTGACGACTCGAGCGAGTACCGCGCCCTGGTTCGAGTCCAGGGCAAGATCGCATTGTTGATTGACCAATTGAAAGAAATCGACCACTCCCTCCATACCGAACTGCCCATCTGTGCCCTGCTCGGGCTCTTTTGTGCGCCACGAGAATTTGCCGGTCTCCTCTCTCATCAGATTGACCGTCCACTCGTCCAGCTTGGTCACGATGAGCTTGACGTAGTCCTCAATCAGATCTTGGCTCTTTCCGTCGAGCAACGGGGGTTGCAGCCACGCAGAAGGCACTTGCAGCTCTTTCATGCTGACTCTGTACTCCTTGATCCAGGCGTGCAATTCCAGCAGGACTTGTGCCTCGGGAGCAGAATCGACGACGCGGCGGATAGTGTCGTTCAGATGCTTGTGGTACGCTTTGACGAGGTACGGGTACATTTCGTAGTCTGGCGGGAAGAGTGGGTCGACATCGTCCTTGATCCTGATGATGTCCTTGTAGATCCATCCTAAACCCTCGATGAATGCGAGAAAGTCGTATTGGTTGTCCAGGAAGTGGGTCTCGAAGGTCGACTTGACGGTTGACGACAGGACGTCAAGAAGCTTGTGTCGGTAGTTCTTGATCACTCGGGCATTGGCCTGCATCGACTTGAACTTTGATGCGGCGTCTGTGGTTGCGACCTTGCGGACGAGTCTCATTGCTACTGCCTAAGCACATTGCCGTGAACATCAGCACGATAGTACCAGTACATGTAGCCGAGAAGTAGACGCACCTTTTCGTCCTCCTTGCCTTCAACTTCAACAATCTTGAGCAATCTCACAACAGTGCCCCCATTTCCCTTCCGCGCCAGCTCGACGACTCTCGCCGCGATCTCCCACAACCAAGCCTCGAAATCATATCCGACTTTATCCAATTTCGCAAACCACTGAACGAGCACTTCGCGCTCAGCGGCATCACTCTTCTTCGCTTGATGTAGCGTCTCGTTCCGGAATGCTTCTAGCTGTTGGAGGAGGAAATGGATTGGTAAGAGGTTCGGCGAAGGGCCTGAAGCTCCGTTTGGCTGATTGCGATCCGAGTCGAGCAGTGAGGCTATGTGGTCCACTTTGTCGGACATGGATCGGAGGTTGTTGACCATCTTCGTCGTCTGCGCAAAGTTGCGGTGGACCGTGGAGACCTACCACGGGTTTTCGAGCATCAGTTCAGCTTCAGCTACGTCGTCCAGAGACCGCACGCACCCGCGAGATCTTATCGAACGCCTCTCCCCCCTCCTCCTCGCCCTTGAGCTTCTCCACAGCCATCATCTCCTCTCTAATCAATCCCACGGCCGCCCTGCTCGCTTGGAGCTTCAACAACGCATCCCGCGTCGCGTCCAACTGACTCTTCACTCCCGCGGCCAATTTAGCATCTAGGGCCGATTTCTCTTTTAGGAGTTTCTTGCGGTACGATGCGAGTTTCAGCAAGTCGTCCGGCTGGCGCAGAATCTCGCCGACGGCGGACGAGGGCGTGAGGGTCGTCATCCGGATAGTCGATATAACAATCCTCGTGTCATGTACATGAGCAATCTGTCCACAGTGATAGCTCAGACGTAGATGTTGCATCATGTGTGATTCTGCGGGGCAACATGACTCGAGCTCGGTCTGATAACGTATTCTTACATCACGTGCACTTAGATCGACAGGCTTCAAAAAGGCCACATCACGGCTTTGCAAAAAGTTGAACGCAGCTGCAGATGTCTGAAGTAAATGGTAAATATAATATCTGCTGCACCATCTCCTTGCATCCACTTCATCTACTTCATAATATAAGAACACGAACAATGGGCAAACACGGAAAATCCAAGTCGAACGGTAATGGCGCAGCTCGTCCTGCGCCCTACGCCAAGAAAGCAAAAGTCGACGTAACCTTCGAAGGGGCCGCACCTGCTTCCACAAAAACAAAATCTGCGTTGGCACCTGGTACTTCATCGACCTCGAAGGCTTCAAGCTCCAAAATCGCGACACCGTCATCAGCAGTACCCACGGTCTCCGTGACATCGGGATCGAAGGACAAAGGCAAAGCGCGCGCTGAGCCTTCCACTACTCGCACGCCGACTAGTGCACCGACGTTCATCATCGTTGCTGGATCCTACGAGAAGCTGCTGTATGGTATCGAAGGGAGATACCCTACAAGCGGGGGAAAAGCGACTCTGGAACCGATCTTCATCTTCCCCGCGCATTTGGCTTGCGTCAAGGCTGTCGCTGCGTCTCCAGGCGGTAAATGGCTTGCGACGGGTAGTGAAGATGAGTTTGTCAAAGTCTGGGATCTGAGAAGGAGGAAGGAGGTCGGAAGTCTCAGTCAACATACTGGTGAGCTCGCATCTGCTTTTAATCTCATCCCTGCATCATGCTGACAAGAGTATGATGGTGTAGGCTCGATCACCTCGGTCCACTTCCCTACTGCATCGCATCTGATCACCACCTCGGCAGATGCCACTCTCTCCCTTTTCCGCACGTCAGACTGGGCTTTGCTCAAATCCCTCAAAGGTCATTCAGGGCGTGTCAACCATGTCGACGTCCACCCTACTGGCCGAGTAGCTTTGAGCGTAGGCAAAGACGCCACTCTGAAGATGTGGGATCTGATGAGAGGAAGGGGAGCGGCGAGTCTTCCGCTTGGAACAGGTGCGTGCAGTCGTGTGATGAGCTACTGTGACAAGCTGATGCATCTTGATTTGCAGAACCCGAACTGGTCAAATTCTCTGCTCTCGGCACACACTTTGCCGTGCTCTTCCCTAAGAAGATCCAAATATATTCCTTGGTGAGCTGAGTTTTGTCCCGCGGTTTTGGATTAGCTCATTCTTTGCGCAGACACTCAAGCTTTTACATACTCTTGAAACCAAATCGCGATTCAACTCTTTACTATTCGCATCATTACCTGCTTCCGACGAGGACGAGGAGGACAGCGAGCTGCTTTGCGTGGGCACGGAGAAGGGTGTTGTCGAGGTGTACCGGATAAACGTCGGTGTAGACGAGCCCGAATCGGAGGAAGAGGATGAAGACGCGGAAGCGGAGAGCAGCAAGAAGGCAGATGACGAGAACGGTTCAGGAGCAGAACTGGAGAGAGTCGCGACTCTCGTAGGCCACACGAACCGCATCAGGGCTATCTCGGCCCTTTCTTTCCCCGTCACCACAGCAGATGGCGAGCCAAGCAGCACCACCCTTCTCACGACGGCATCCTCCGACGGTCTGATCAACGTGTACGACCTAGCAGAGGTCGATCCAGTGGAAGGCCATGACGAGGATCAGATCGAGCCTTGCGCATCGTACAATACCAAGGGGAGCAGGTTGACCTGCGTCTTCCTCGCCGACGGACAGGAATTCTCCAGGCGCAAGGCGGCTGGACCAGTGGTACAACAGGTAGAAGATGCGGAGCAGGCGGACGAGGAAGAGAGCGAAGAGGACGACGACGAGGAGGAGGAAGCGGATCTGTACGAGTCAGGCGAGGACGACGGAGAGGAAGACGACGGGGATATGGCCGTGGAATTCGAAGATGAGGAGGAAGAGGAAGAGGAGGAGGAGGAGGAGGAAGGCGAGTACGAGGAGTAGTCTGATATATCGAAGTTGAACGACAAGAACCGCTGCAGTGTGAGATACTACACGTACACATACAGTCCTTCACATGTAGAGGGTACAGCAGGTGGTCGATCATAGTGGAGGTGGAAGCAACGCCACTTAGCCGGTGTTTCGGAGATATGCACTACATTGTGCAAGGGACAGCTGCGTAATGCCTCCAGGCACGATACCCTGAAAGGGAACGCGTTGCGAAAAAGTGGCAAAGAGTTCGGCTATATATTCTCAGCATGGTCACAACTTGTTTCCCATTTTTCTCATTTTTCTCCCCCTTTTCCCTCCACTTTATCATATAGTAGTAACAAAAACAGTTGAACCGGTTAGTCGGCACTCACCGCCTTTAATCGTCAACTCGTATATCAGTATCTTTATCAAAACAGTGCATATCACGCATTCATCGTCGTCACTGTCACTGCATATACCCCCAGCAGTCTTTCACTAGATCTGCTCGAACCCTTCTCTCTCTCCTCTCACCCCGCCCGCTGCACGCCGCACGCCGCATCCGTGCAGCCAATCCCGGTCGCGAAGGAACCAAAGGATACCTCTGTCACTGAACCTTTCGAAAAGGTGAGCGAGCATCCACCTCCCTCTGGTTATCGTCATTTTGCATGCATGACGATATCAAGAAGATACAGCGGACACTTACAAGCTACGAGCAATGCTGACGTTGTGCTTATTTACTCTTATGCTCATCGCCTTTCGTTAATACTTCACTTGCGTCTATCTCGGCCTCCACTTTACTGTCACCGACTGCTCTTTAGGCACCATGTCTACGGAAGCGCCTGCTGTCGCTCTACCCGAAGTCCAAACACTCCCGGTGGAGACAATACCCGCTCCAGACTCCATTCCACCTCCCCTTTCTGTTTCAGCCCCCGAAACATCGGCTGCGCCCCTCAAACCTCTCCTCAATCCGCTCCAAAATGACGGGCCTCCCCCTTCCTCGACCATGGTCGAAGCACCCAAGAGTCCCAACCCTGCCAATCCTGCGACCGATGACAAGGGCGACAACGTCGAGGCTGTCGTCGTAGCGGCCCCAGCCGTTGTCGAGACCCCTGTAGCACCCGTCGTCGAAGAGGTTGCGTTAGTGGCTCCTCCTAGCGAACAACCGCCTGCGGCAGCTTTCTC
>JALPBZ010000298.1:0-15453 GCA_026538355.1 Cryptococcus sp. GC_Crypt_5
CGCTTTCAGCCATCGGGAGCTCGATCAGAACTCGATCAGACTCCCCGTGCAGCATTGACACCCAGCTGAAAAGTCCATGATCCCCACTGCGCTAGCCTGGGGAATACGCTGTTCCTCCCTCGAAATGAATCGAGGGATGTACGACTTCTTCCTCTTCTCCATACCCGCTGAGCTGGGTATTTGCGATACTTGCGAATCCAGATGATCGTTCTTGTGCAAAGGCAGGTATCCGGAAAGGAACGAGATCGCCGTAGATGCTGCCGCGGCCGCGGCTGTAGCGGACGATGATGCTGATATCGTAGTGGTGGCGCCAGAGGACGAGACTGATCTCTGTGGCGGAATGACGGGGATACCAGCCGCACTCGCTGGGACGGGTTCGGAGACTACTCGTAATGTCTGAGTAGGCGATTGCGACTGCGACTGCGAGTGCGATTGGGCTGGCGCTGGGAATCGGAATTCTGCTGGATCGGGCGACGAATGCGCTTGGATCTGCGCATGGTCAGACGACATAGGCGTAGGCATCGTGAGCACGAATGGCGGCAGGTCGATACCTGAGTATTCCTCAGAGTGTACTGGTTCCGCCTCGGAAGAGCGACGGAGAGCGTTGGAGAGACCGAAGAACGATTCGCGCTTGTTGCGCATCTTCGTGCCCGTCGGACTGATCGACGGAAGAGAAGGAGCAGCAGGGAAACCCCATCCCTTCATTCGAGCAAAGTTCGCATCCGCACCAACGGTAGCAAGTTCAGGCTCTTGGTCCGATGAGCCAGGGGTAGGCGCACGCGAAGACGATGCGACCAGCGGTGAGGGGACGATAGCTGGTGGGAATAGCGAGACCTCATCTGCTTTGGTGGTGAGGATCAACTCCTCGTCCTCCGATTCATCGACGTCACTCCGCGACGGCGTGGCAGTCTGCTGTTGCTCGGCCAGCTTTGCGAAAACTACTTCCTTCGCTCGCTTCTCTTGCTCAAGGGCGGTGGTCAGGTTGAACAGCTGCTCGCGCATCTGAGCAATCAGTTGAGACTCTGCAGCGTGTGTATCGGATGTTGAGCGCTGAGTCGGCACTGAAGAGACGCTAGACAGACGGTCGCCGACTGTGGAATTCAAGGTAAGCTATGATATCTTGGAGTCTCCTTGCGACTTACGCTTTCTGACCCGGTCCCTTAACACCGCCGTTTCTTTCTTTTCGGCATCAAGCCGCTCTTCCAGTGTTGCGCACCGCTGCTTCCACATCTCAGCGTTCTCTCTCATGACATCCCTCTCCATCTCCACTTCCAGTTGAGCATCGCGCCATGGCACGGCGTGTTCAAAACTGTCTCGCGATAACTCGCTGCTGGCTCTACCTCCATCTTGCGATTCATGTCTAGTAGAGAGACGTGGCACTTGACCATGTGAAGTATCGAGGCCAGGTGAGGACCACCTTGATTCAGACGTTTGTTGAGCTTCTTCCTCTTCGTCTACCTCGCCAAGCACGCGGCCAGATCCAGCATTATCGATACCGAGGCCGACAAGAGTACGAGGACGCGGACAAGGACGCTGGCTATGACGCTGGCTGTTGCCCCAGCCGGACATGCGTGGACTGTCCACGCTTGAAGGTGGGCTCATCAGCGTTGGCGAGCCAAGAAGACGGTTGCCGCTCGACAAGGACATAGACAAATCCCGGGATGAGTTACTGCCGCTATCGTCCCGCTTGTATGAGATTGAGCTCCCCCTGGATCCTGATCCAGGTGGTGCGCGTCGTCGACCAGTGCTTATAGCGCTCTTCGGTGTTGACATGATCGCAGCGGGACTAGACGTCAGATCGGATTGTGCAGCAGCCGCAAACGGCTTCGGTCGTCCCCGGCCGATCGCGCCATATCCCTTCGTCGGCGATTGCCCACCGCCTGATGCTGGTGATGATTGCGCTAGTCGGGGAAAGGAGAATGAACTGATGCTGTCTTGAGACGAGTCTGATTGCCGCGGGGTGGATGCCGAGGTCGAAAGGCGTAGCTCTCGCAAGCGACTTGGCGTAGGCTCCACAAGTGATATGTGCGAGATCGGGTCAATGACATCTTCTTCCTGAAGAGCGGTATCGATATGACCTGCATCATCGTCTTCTTCGGCCTCTTCTTCCTCCGACTCGTCTACCTCAGGCAGAGCGCTGAGCTGTCTGTTGAGACTTGGCCGCTTGGCAGATGTCACCCCCATGTCCATTCCGAACACAGGACCGACATCTTTGTTGACCTCTTTCGGCAATCCAAGGCCGAAGCCGAATCCAGACCATTGTTCAACAGGTGAGCGATTCTCTACGGGTGATGACCAAGAAAAGGGAGACGCCGAGAGTGATGAGGCATCAGGCGACACCGAGGCAGACAAAGGGGGGAGAGTCAGAGACGACGGCCGGCCAAAGACGAAGTTTGAACCTGAGCCAAAAGCGCCAGACAGCGGTCGATTGGATGAGGCGACAGATGACGAGTCCTCGTCATCCAGATCTGGAAGGCTGATCTCCGAAATCAAAGGTTCAGAGGCAACAGGAGGCCGAGGTCCACCTGTGAGCTTTTCCAAAGCCCTCCTTCGGGACTCCTCTTTCTCCTTCTCTGCTTCCGCACCTCGACCAGACGGTTCGAATTTCAACCGTTGACCGTTGATTGGTCCACTCAACCGGGACGCTGCTGGCGCCTCGCTAGCGCTCGCCGGAGAGGAAGGGGAGGATGGGTAGATTGGTGAAGTCGGTATGCCCAGTGAGGTCGGTCGGGCACCGGTCAATTTCAGATTTGGCAAAGAGATCGAGTTTGAGCGAGTGTGGGAATGGCGCTTCCGAGCAGGTGTTGGCGGAGATGAAGGAGAGGTAGAGAGACTGCCACGAGACGGACCGCCAGACGATGGCGAGCCAAATTGCATCGGTGTGGGTCGAGTCAGCAGCAGGCTGGGAGGTCGTGAAGAAGGCGTGGAGAGTCGATGTAGATTGGGTGCAGAGGCAGATGAAGTCGGCGAGGAGAGAGGAGAGCTTGACGAGAAGCCAGAATCGTGAGCAAAAAGGGATTGCGAAGGCACCATTGGCTGCTGTCGACGTTTTGGGGGAAAGGTAGAGGCAGAAGGTTTCGAGCCGAACGAGAATGCGGACAAGCGAGCGGTCACTTGGTCGTGCTCCGCGTCTCCTTCATCATCAGCATCATCTGTGGGGATGTTGGGGGATTCCAGCAGGGGTGTAGCTGGCGTAGTGATGATCTCTTTCGGAGGTTGCACATCGAAGACGCCCATTACGGTCGGTCTAGCCAGGGTATGTCTCGATGCTGGACCGGCGGGTAGGGAGATCGAAGAACGCTGTCGGCGGTGTGCTTGGCTATCTGAACGTCGATGTCGATGACCACCCAAAGGACGCGTCGGAAGCTCAACTTCTTTTCCCTTGCCTTTAGTTGGCGAAGGAGGGGGTGATGGCGGAGCTTGCCAGTTCGTGCTGGTCTCAGTAGTGAGAGGCATCATTTTCACGGGGCGACTAGGAGAATGGCTTTGCAATCGACCGGGCGATGCGGTTGGTGCAGCAGGGTCTTTGTTTTCGGATAGCGATGATGATGGAGTCAAGCGCGCAGCCCGGAATGTTTGCAGCTGTGCTCGTAGGGTCAGCCGTAGTTCTGAGCACCTCCTTTCAACGTTCAAAAGACAACTTGATAGATAGATCGCTGCGACTCACACGTTTACGCGCCGAGGCCACTTTCAGAGCTCGCCTGTCTTCTTCAGAGAGGATATCGATCTTGACGACCTGCGACATACGAACTTAGACGCGAGATTTGTTGAGAGCAGATGACGATGATTACTGCTTGATTATAATATGGGAAGAAAGTCGATGGATAGCGAGCGAACGTATATGCAGACGAGCGCGTTGAAAGAGCGTGGTGGTATTGAAAGAGCGTGAATTGATGATGATCAAGTGGGAAGGTGCAAGAGATAAGTAGAGGTGTTCGGGGATGTCAGGTTCTTTTGATGTGGTGCGCGAGATTATTAGACACAGGTCGCCAGATACACACAAACACAAGAAGCACACAGGCCGAGGTACGATCACAGGACGCGAAAGGAGTGTCGGTGTGGCGGGGCGTAGGGAGAGCGGAGAGTGTGTGGCCGAGGGTTGAGGGATGATGAGGAAGGTAGGAGAGACCGCCAGCTGCCAGATGACTTGATGGAGACGGGGGAATGCCAAGCAACAGTGCGAGGCGGGCAGAGATGGTAGACGTCCGACGTAGGCGCGCTAGTAGGAAAGACGTTGGCGTCTTGTCGAATGACGCGTTTGTCGCAGACCGCAGACCGGATTGAATGAGTCGATGTGGTACTATTACAACAAGAGAGCAGTAGTAAAGATGTCGGTGTTGCTGAGATTGAATACAATCTGGTACAAGGTACAGGACATGGCCAAGAGGTTTGAAGTTGGACTACGAGCAAGTGAGATGGTAATGTTCATCGGATGGGAATATCAACATACATGGATCGGCTCACAACGGCGCACGGACAATGACAATAGGGAAAATCAAAATAATAATAAAGTGTACCATCAGACGCGTTTGAGCACGAGCCCCCTTAGCCCCCTCCTCCACATGACTAGAAACACTAGAAACGGTAAAAAGGCACTCGCCCGGCTCACCCTGCGCTCCCTGCAAGACGCGTCTCATTTTTACTTTACTGGACTGGCATTGGACTCGAGGTAATGTTCTCGATACACGTCGTCATCCCTATATTACCTGTACTTGCATCAGCGATAGCGATAGCAACGAGCAACGAGCAGTATGGCGATGAGCATGGTATGGCCACGCTGATCATGTATCTTACGAAAAGCTGTCAAAGGCATCATGCTGATCCTCTCGAGAACAGCACTGATGCTAAAAGTCGTGCAACATGTGACTCGTCTCCTGGATACCACCGTCACTGAACAGCTCTGGGCGTTGGCTGACTTCTCTCATCAGTAGCATTATGCCATCAATAGCATGCAACCTGACGACCAGGAATATATGGCATGACAGAAAAACTGCTCACCATGATTCCTCTTCTCATTCTGCATACATCTTGCCATAGCAGAGCCCAAGGAGTATATGCCCAAAGCCGCTCATCGCTGGCGCTACAACCCCGCTGCTTTCACCGTCCAGCCTCGACCCCAATCTCGACCTCGACCTCGCGAGATGCATCAACCTTCAATGACCCCACTCACTCCCTCGCCCTCGACCGGGTCGACCGATATGCTCGTCTCTCGTCAGCCCGACTCGTCGCCTCCAGGCTACACCTCGCCGCCGTCATCGCATCTGGCTACGGTGCCAGTCGCTGAGACCGTTGGCTTGGATTCGGTGGAGTCGGCTACCGAGGTCGAGCGCTTGCTGCATGCTCAGGATATGCTCAGGCAGCTCCAGTCAGTAATTTGTTTAGATGCTAACAATGCTGACGAGATAATTCACTGTTCAGTCCGGACGAGAAGCATTTCCATATCCCTACTCTGTGCGTCTTGGGCGCACAAAACGCCGGCAAGTCGAGCGCGTACGTCCTCTTTCAGTCCATATTCCCTGCACTCGACTGACGTGCTTCTCATGACGTGCTCTTCAAATAGCCTCAGCGCACTCATGAACGTAAGTCAGACGTCCCGGTACAACGCCTGTGCCAACACTGACTGTGCGACACTAGATCGAGCTGTACTCTGCCGAGAGGACAGCTACGCAGTACGTCCCCTCCCCATCACGCCCAAGCAGAGCTGACGAGAGGAGCTCAGTGGTCCGACCCTCATCGCCTCGCGTCGAAGTGCGAAGCCATTCTCGTCGTTCGTGAAGATGCTCGTCCGAAACAGCATGACGGGCGAGACGAAGATCGTCGATTTCGCTCTCGGCATCACCCGACCTTCCGAGTTGTCGGAGATCTTGCGTCTTGCAGGTGACGAAGCTCGCCGAGCGGACAAGGGCGAGCGGCAGGTCCGGTAAGCGGTTACGCATGTGGTGAACGATGTGGTGCTGACGAGGTTGAAGATCTTGGGCAAGGCTTAAAAGTATGGGTCCAGACAAGGTCTACGAGGGGAAGTCTGATTGGGCAGAATTCACCGACAATGTGGTACTTGTTTCCGTGAGTTTCGCCCTCCCCACGATCATGGCCTGGCACTGACTCCAAGTATCTCGTGGGTGTCCGGAAACACTTGCGTTTCCGTGGATTTGACTGATCTGCCTGGTGAGCATTTCCCCTGCAGCTATTATATATCTTGACATGTATCATGTTCAGGTTTGACGGGCGGCGATACTGGTTCCGAGGTCGAGCGTGAGTCCGAAGCTAGTATAGCTTCGTCTGATAGAATGACAGCTGAGATGAGACTGGAACAGGCCTGGTGGAGCAGTATATAGGCAAACCTCACAATATCATCGTGTTGTGTCTTTCGGCAGGGGGCGGTGAGTCTCCTCAGTCATTTGACGGACGCATCGGCTGACAAGCTGAGCAATTAGGCGACCATTCATCCACGGACCGCGAGATTGAGCTTGCTGCAAAGTACGATCCGTCGGGAGTGCGCACTTTGGGTGAGCCAGCTACATCACGGGGTGATTGGTGGAAGCTGACGGAGAGCGACGTGTCGCAGGGTTGATCACCCGCGCCGACTCCATGGATCCGGATCCTGTGGCGGGTTCTTCGTTGGTGGAAGTCATTCTGGGAAAGCACAAAAACCTTGGATCCTTCCGCCCGTCTCTCGAATGGTGGCCATTGCGGCTGAAAACACCTCAAGATAAGAAGCGAGGCGCGACACAGCGGGACGTCTATGCAGCTCAGCAACAGCTCTTTCAGCAAGATGACTGGCAAGAACTCCAAAGAGTCGCCGGCCGACAATTTGGCATTGATCCAACGCGCAAGAAGCTCGAAGAGGTATTCCTCAACGCGGTCCGGAAGAAGTGAGTGAAGCGTACCACCTCCGCCTGCGAGCCGCTAACTGCTGGCTGGCAGTATGACCGAACTGAAACGGGATGCTCGACACATCTTGAACGATGACGAGAGTTGGCTCGGTGAACATCCAGTTATCCTCAACCCCGTGGGCCACCTGCACGATCTTATCCGCGACTTCAACACTACTCTGACGAGCGAGATCAACGAATCAAGTCGCAACACGACACTCTTCAGCTTGCACCATGACTTGACGAAAACCATTAGCTGCCACATGCCAAACTTCATGCCTTTCGACCAAATGGATGAAGAGTGCGGAGGTTCAGAGCGAGCGCAAGATATCGCTTGTTTCTGGAAGACGTACAACATCGATGTGATCGGAGAAAAAGTCTATCTGAGTGAATTTGCCGAGCAGCTCCAGCGGTGAGTCGCTTTGTCATCCCTGTCCTGCTCCGCGTCTCCATCCTTACTAAGCTTCGTGGACTTGATGTGCTAGGATGCAAAACAAGCGCGATCCAGACCACATCGAGAGTGATCTCGTCTCGAAATACTTGCGCGTATACGCAGACAAATGGCGATCAATTGCCCTTGAGCACGTGAAGACCATCTGGGAGGAAGTTGAGAGGGTACAGATGCAGGTCGCTGTCCAGATCTGCGATACGAACCTCAGCTTGGCCAGTGCCATTGTGTGAGTGCATTTTTCTGGCACCATCATCGTTGCTTGCTGATAAAAATGTACTGTCAGTCGATATCTCGCGGCCATGAACGAAGAGGCAAAGCACGAATCGCTGCGGTTCGTTGAAGATATGCACTGTCTCGCCCTCTCCTGTCCGGCCGACACGGGCTTCAACACTGCATCCTTCGTCAACATGCGCACGAAAGCAAGCAATTTCTTCAACGAGCAGTACGAATCTCGTACGACTTCTAAACAAGGTCCAAGCGGCGCCGCCGCCCCGAACGACGGGGTACCCAGCATCACCGCCTCGACGCTCGATCCCAAGACGCGCCAAGAGCTATTCTCACTCCAAGGAAAGATCGTGACGGCGATATGGCAGGGCGCGCAGCGCTTCTCCGAACTTGTGGGAGCTCTCGCACAGCTCAAAGTCCTGGATCACGTCACGGACGTCCCTGCGCGCCTTAGAGTCTCGTTCGGGCTGGAAGAGGTTGTTGTGGCTGTGAAGAAGAGAGTGGCGGATAGCCTTGAGCCGGATCTGGAGGTGAGGTCAGAGAGGCAGCGGCGAGTTAAGAGGAAAGAGGAAGTTTCCAGGATCAGGTATGTAAACGGCTTAGATTATCTTTAATTGTCCTAGTACTGAAGTCATTGATCATCGTCAGTGACATGCTCAATGATCCGGTGCTGTGTTGAGGTCAGCGCAAGCAAAATCGGTCAGTATACATCATGGCGTTGCCGATGGAGAGAGATATCTTGGGGTTGATTATCATATGCCATGCATCCGCAAAATCGTGGATGCGAGATACGCTACCATCTAGTACGCAGCAGCAGCGACGAGCTTTGTCAATTCTGAGATGAAAGAGATGATTGGATGATCAGCTATAACGCACTGTGGATGGAGTTCAAATGTAGAAGAGTGAAGCGGATCGTGTGACTCACGGTTCAACTGCACGTTCTCCTTGACAACACCAGCCTTGACGCTGTTATCCGCGTTCTTGGGGATAACAGCGACGTCGCCCTCCACACTCCATCCGATCCTCGATGCCCACTCTTGCACTTGGTTGGCAGGGAGGTCGAGCCATCTGGAGATTTGCGCCACGTTGATCTTTGAGAAAGCCGAGGCGAAGGTGGTGGAGAAGATTTGGCGGAATTGGGCTTGCAGATCTGGGTGTTGCGGGGCGTAGACTGAGCGGAGGACTGCGTGGTTGCAACAAGGGGTCAGCGTAAATCCAAAAGGCTCCAAAATCATATGAGATAGAAGCAACGCACTGTTCGCAGCCTCGGTTTCTCCGTTGTACTCGGCCCAGAACTTGGTGAATTGGCATGTCCGACTGAGCTCGTGCAGCTGTTGCAAGAAAGGCATGAGGAGGGCGAGCGACTCGTCCTCCGAGTCGATATCGTGGAGGATCGCGCTCGGCTCCCGGAGCAGGGCGAGACAGAGGTTGAAGTCGGGTCCGTGGACTGTCGCGGAAAGCGACTTGAGGAGGATGTTGATGATGATGTCGGGGTTGGAGTGGGATGGGTTGAATTGGTATCTGTGTCGTATTGTTAGAGTATCAGCTTCGGTACGAAACACTTATAGACTACGTGCAAGCTGAGCGAGGAGCGACGACCGATGCAACGCACAATTTCAATATGGCAAGATTGGCAAAGAGGTCGTATTGCCCTTCCTTGACTTGAGTACCAAGGTACTCCTCCAGGAAAGGAAGGTTGGTAGGGTTATACCGGTCTGCCAGACGTCAAGCATTAGCACTGGGTCTCTTTTCGCAAGTTTGCAGTAGGACATGATCGAGATCTGATGATCTAGTGATATGATATACGATACTCACCGACACCGTGAATAAGCTCGTGAATGACATCGGGACGAGTGGAAGGACTGTGCCAGTCCGAGAGGTTCTTGGCTGGTTCTGCTGATATCGACGCCATTTCGAGGATAGGTGTCTAAAGTGGGTAGTGTATTGAGTGTAGCGTGAAGTCGAGCGAATCTATACGAGTCAGATGGGATCAAGATGGTCGAACGAGCTTTGCTCTTTTGCTGATTGCTGATATTGGCTTTGAAATGAGCACAAAGAAGTCGTCAAAGCGAGTTGAACAGCGAATTCGAAGAAAACCCAGGCCGCACGTGGTCTTTATCAATGAGCTGATGAAATAATCACACGTCATGCACTATACGAGTACTCGACGCGTCCGAGCGTTTTGGATGTCCTACTGTATGCAAAATCAAAGACAACTGACATTCATGGCTGCTGTAGACCATTGTTATTGACAAACACTAACGCGAGCCACAGCAGCTCAGCCGGATAAATATGACCCCCTACACAAGCGCTGGGACGAGATGACCACCCCCGAGCTTCTTATTCCGGTAGGAGCCAGAGTCTCCGTCAGCGCCGGTATAGGCCACGTACGATGGACCGGCTCCAATCCCGCGTTCGCAGCTGGCAAATGGGTCGGAGTGGAGCTGTACGCACCATCTTCTCCTTATTTATCTGCAGTACTTTCGGGTAGCTGACATAGATCGTGTGGGCGGTGACAGGCTCGAAGCGGCAGGCAAGAATGACGGATCGGTCAAGGGCGAAAGATACTTTGACTGTCAGCCGAACCACGGTGTATTCGTCAGGCCAAGTCAGGTCAAAGTGCTCGATGCGCCGTCGTCGGCATCGGCATCAGCGGCGCCAACCGTCCCGCCTACTGTAAGCTTTGCCATGGTCTTCGCGCCCATACTAAGCTGACATTCATCATGCTCTCAGCCCAGAGGTAGCGTCTCTGCCGCTCGTCCACCGGCTACGCCGTCCACCTCCCGCCTCACGTCCACTTCAACCGTCCCATCCCGAGCGACTTCACCACAAAAGCCTTCCACTAGACCAGTCACGACCCCATCTACTCCACCGCGATCCGTCTCTGGTCAAAGTGCTACGCCCGCTATAGCCGCGACTCCAGCTACGTCCAGGCGGCCTTCGGCTACAACGGTCCCTACACCTGCAACAAGGTCTGGCTCAACCTCGGATGCTGGGGCAATCTTCAAGAGGCCCGCGTCGGTACTTGGGAGAGCGCCAACACCCCTCTCGTCTCAACCAGAAGGAATGGAACAGCCTCCATTTGCTAGAAACACCACGTCGCCTCTGCCTCCTAGACAGGTCGTTTCACCTCAACCAGCAAGTAGACGCGTGGTCTCCCCGACATTGAGCGCAGCAGGAGACGCGCTACGACCCACCACGTCTCGCTCGATATCAGCGACTTTGGCCCCTGCGCTGCCCATCGTAGCTACGCCAGATCATCAGCCATCACGCCCGACATCCCCCGAGAAAGACACCGCTTCGAGCGCGTTCACGCACAGGCGCGAATTGGAGGAGTTGCGGATCAAAGTTCGTGTACTGGAGAACAGAAAACATGAGGATCAGGAGAGGATCAAAGTGCTCGAGAACCGCGTGGGCGAGGCGGACACTCTCTGCGCAGCCAGAGTCAAGCTGCAAGGTGAGTTCCTCTTTCATTCTAGCATCTAGAAGGCATGATCTGATCCACTGCAATCGTAGCCAAGTTCCAGGAACTGCAGACTTCACTCGTAGCCGCTCAAAGGTCTTCTCGCGACTTGCAATCGGAAAATACCCATCTCGAAACTCGTGCTACGGAAGCTACGGATCAATTGGAGATGGCTGCGTTGGATAGAGAGGTGGCGGAGGAAAAAGCCGAGGCGGCCGAAGCGGAAGTGACGAAGCTTTCTGAGCGTGTAGCGGAATTGGAGATCGAAGTGGCCGTGCTCAAAGAAGAGAATGGCGAGTTCTAGTGCATGCTTCTGCGGCTTTGTCAAGCTGACGAACAACTCATTAGCCGAGTATGAACAACCTGTTAGCGGAGTAGAGGGCGAAAGATCCTCACTAGCCTTCATCCAGCTTGAAAAGCATAACGAGAGGCTGAAGGAGGCTTTGATACGGTCAGTCGAGTCGGAAGAGGGGAATTACCGGTTCTTTGCTGATCTTTACACAGGCTGCGCGATGTGTCGTCGGAGAATGAACGAGAGCACAAAGCAAAAGTGTCTGAAATGGAAAAGGCAGTCAGATCACAGGAAGACCTCATCAGTGCGTTCACCGTCTTGTGCACTGTGCACTGTGCACTAAATGAAAGAACACGCCTAAATTATGCGTGTGTACCAGGCAAGCTGGAATTGACAGAAGCCAGACTCGGCAACGCGGAAGCGCACGTCGAAGATCTCAAGATGCAACTTGACGATGCGCTGGGCGCCGAGGATATGCTTGAGCAATTGACAGAGCGGAATCTGCAGATGGGCGAGGTGAGGCGAGATCTCCTTCCCTGACCATCAATCCCGGCTGACCTCGCCATTCTAGCGTATCGAGGAGATGCGCGTCACGATTGAAGATCTTGAAGCGCTCAAAGAGCTCAATGACGAGCTTGAGGAGAACCACGTTGAGGCGGAGAAGCAGCTCGAGGCCGAGATTGGTGGGTGATACCTTTCCACCACCTGGATGACCTGGATGAGCTGCTGACAAGATGTTTAGGCACCCTATCAGTGCAGCTGCGAGACGAGAAGCAGAGATCTACCGAACTCGACAATATCGTGCTGGATATGGAAGCGACTCTCACCCAATTCCGAGAATTAGTCGCGAGTCTGCAGAAGTGAGCTCAATCTCCGCCTCCAGCTCTCTGGTCGAATATCAGCTGACATGTCCTGACCTATCAGCGAGATCGACATGCTCCGGATGCAGCAAGCCTCGAAAGAGTCCGAGACGGCCACGACCTCCAAAGAGGCTCAAGCGCTAATGAACCTCAATCTAAAGCTTCAATCGACAGCAGTCAAAGCGCAGAGCAAGACGGTCGATCTCGAGCTCAAAAAACTAGAAGCTGCGCAGCTCGCCGAGCATTTGCGGATCGTCCAATCGTATTTGCCCGAAGCATATTACCAGACCGAGAGCGATTCGACAACATTATACCTATTCTTTTCCCGGATCTCCACTAAAGTCGAGATGCTCATCAACGTCATCTCCCAACTGCACGGAATACCCGCATCGTTGCACTCTGCTGCCTCCGAAGCCCTGGTAGGCGTATGCGAGCTGAGAGGCAAACTCCGACATTTCTCCATCCTGAACAAGAGGTTCGCAGCGGTCATACAGAGATGTACGGCGGAGGAGTGGGTGGCATACGGCAAACTCCTGAGCGAGGTTGCTGGTGTCGAAAGTAGGGTGGATGGATGGTTGACTTCGGTCAAGAATGACGTATTCAGCGAAGGTGACTGCGCGAGAGAACTCTCAAGGTCAGTCCGCCCACAGCACAGAAGTTGATTCTGGGAAAGTCGTATTGATCTCGTACGACTGCAGCTTGATCGCGCAGTTCGACCATCTGTCCGAAACAGCGTTCAATCGACCTCAACTCGATGTGGGCGAACAGCAACTTGGGCTCGCGTACAATTTCGATTGCGATCTCGATAACTTTGCAGCTGCTGTCGGGTTCGCTCGACAGGCTGTCTTGTCCCTTGCGGATGATGGTGGTGGGTGACGCGATGGTGTCGATCTGAAAAAACAAGGTAGCTGACATCGTATTTAGATATCGAGGTTGACGTCGGGGAGTCGTCGATGGAGCAAGGCATCTACGAGCCTGTCCAGCGGATATTGGATCAAGTAAGGAATGTCAAGGTGCCGTCGGGGTATGTCACGCGCGTCTGTCATGTGCTTGCACTGTGCTAATACGCTGTCACTAGCAAACTCGTCGCGCAAGTGGAAGAGGTGGTGCAGAGGTCTTCTGCATTGTTACCGGACATCACTGGCAGTCTGAATGACCTCGCTACATCGGTCTCTAACGCTGTTGATCTTGCTGTACAGGTGAGCTGAATGGTTCAAACAGAACGAATTGACAGCTGACCTTCGAATGCAGCTTGCGCAGAGGATAGGCGCCCATGTGGACACTATCAGGTCAACGAAGCAGCCTCTGCGTCTGGCGGATATCGAGGCTTTCCTCGTTGAAGTTACGGCTCAATCGGCGATACCTTCTGATGTCCCGCCATGGGAGCAGATTGGGGTGTTTGTCTCGAGACTGGGCCACGAGCTGGGCGTGGCCATGCCCAAGATCAAATCCGCAATTACGGCCGGCCAACTCATCACATGTCAGTCCGACTCTGCCCCTCTGCAATCTCGAGTTAAAGTCACTGATCTGTGAAATGCGTAGTGGACGAGTCTCCGCCGTGGCTTTCGAGAGTGGCCGCTATCAAAGAAGCCGCGACTTTCAATGCCGATGCGGAGAAGAAGGTCGTCAGATTGTCTGAAGACCTCAAGGACATGCTTCGGGAAGTCAAGATCAGGGTGCGTCAGCTGATGCGTGTTCGAAAGTCTTGCCCAGCTGATCAACGTGCTTCTATGTGTAGGATCAAAATCTGCAAGAAGCCGGAGTCAAAGTGGAGACTCTCGAGCGGCGCCTCGAAGCATCTCGCAAACAGGTCAGTGTGCTTTCTACGTTTCTCAGAGTGTGCAAGTGACTGACAGCGCACGCACGCGCAGACGGACATCATCGTCGAGCTGGAGAACGACGTAGTAAAGGCCAAAAAGCAAGAAAAGGTGTATGAGGAAGCTGTTGAGCAGCTGCAGGCCGAACAGGATGCGCTCGAAGCGGAGCTTGCGAGATTGCGCAAGGGCCAAGCGGCGGGTGACAGGCATGGTGCGTTGCGTGTTTCCTTCATCAAGGCATAAGTGTTGAAATAACGTTGTTCCCAGGCAACGCAGTCAATTCCACACCGGGTGGAAGTGAGGCTCTGCCCCTCGGCCTAGGCCTCGGGCCAACATCCGGAGCAGGGCTAGAATCGTCTCACCTCTTCGAGCAAGTGGAGACTCTGCGCAGTGCGGTCCGATACCTGCGATCTGAGAACGCGATGCTCAAGTCGAAAGCGCTCTACGAGGAGATCCACTCCATGCGTGCAATCCGATACAGGCTCGAGCCGCCATTACCCGATCTCGTCCCTTCTTCCTCTCCATCATCCCCGTCAGCCCCTGCATCACCTGCGTCGTTAAGCTCGAGCGAAGAGGAAATACTCCAAACGCCGACGAAACACTCTCTGGAAGTCGAATCAAGACTGTTATTGAAAGAAATAACGACCTTCCAAGCCCTACCCAAGATCGTCGATATTTCCACTCTAGCCACGCCCCAACAACACGATGGGAGTGGGACCAGCTGGAAGTCGAGGAAGACCCAGCCTGAGAACCAGGTGTGGGAGTGGAGGAAGAAGGAGGCGCGGTTGGAGCGCAGATTGGAGGGACTGAGGGAACGCACTCGCGCGTTGGGCGGGCGACGGTGATTTGGTTAGTCATGTGTCTTGTATCTGTATCCTGTGGCTCTGGTGCTCTGGTGCTCTGGCGCTCTGGCGCTCTGGTGCTCTGGCTGTATACTTGATGCAGATTGGACGATGACAACGCGATTCGCATGCTGCATGCTGTGTGCCGTATCATAGGTTGGTATTCGAACAGAGATCACAGTTCTGCTGTGAGCTTTGAAAAAGCCAGTTGAGAGAGCGATCAGAAAGAAAGTCCACGAATGACGCTAGATGTCGCTCATTCCATAACGCATAACATGTGATCATCCCCAATGACTGTTGCCGAACAACGACGAATGACGCCGACAAGCAATTCCAGCGGTCACTGTGCAGTTAGTGTAAGACTATAGCCGCTAGCCTAGGTAAGTACTCGTGGAACCTGGAACCTGGAACCGAGAGTTTCTAGCAAAGAGGAATGGGAGTGGTGATGACGCATGACGTCACGCCCTGAGCTCAGCAGATGCAACGTAACCAGCGAATGACCGTATATAATCCTTTTTACAGCCTCATCCTTCTTCCCCCTTCACTCCATATACCTTCCATTGCATCCATACACAGTAAAACGAAATACCAATACCAACTAATATGTTCCGCCCTACTACCATGCGCCTTG
>JALPBZ010000299.1:0-15375 GCA_026538355.1 Cryptococcus sp. GC_Crypt_5
TTATCCCTTATCCCAAAAAGGGCGGTGACTGACTGCGCTTTTACAGTTTTTGTCTTTTTTATTTCTTTTTTTGCTTTTGCTTTACCCTCGTTTACAAGTAGTGCTAGTCACAGCAACCACTAGCCAAGCGCGCCCAGCGTTTTCGTCGTGGCCTTGAAACATGCAGCTCACTTGGCATCGTCGTTGTACGATACATGCAACAATAGTAATAGTGAATCGTCCTGCTGGTGGTGAAGACGCTGGGACGGCCACGCGCCGTGGAGATAGATCTCGTCGAAACCTTGTCTGAAACTGGAAAAGCAGCCACCACCAGCAATTCACTCGATATTGAAAAGCAGCATTGAATCTGGGATGGCCGTAGTGCGGTGTATGTATGACACGTCCTCGTGGTATACGCATGGAGAATGATTGACATTGCCGTTGCCGCACAACGGATCACTCGTCGCCCGTAATTCCCTTGTATCCAGTACCCCTTTCACCACCATCCACCATCTACTGCTGCGCTACTCGTACTGTAATGCTACTAGCAAGAGGCAATCAAGCGCACGGATCTGATGGGCTCGAGAGCAGATATGAAACAGTATTACTCATACTCATACTTTAACGCCACGGGAGCACTGACCCCGACAACGGGAGTGTATGACTAGAGCGTCAGAGCACAAGAGCACTGAGCACTGACCTTCTCGACAATGACAATGGATGTCGATCCCCCTCGAGGATGAAACGGAAAGGGACAATTAAGCAATTGCATCATTCCAATCACTCCAATCACTCCAATCACTCCAATCACTCCAATCACTCCAATCACTCCAATCACTCCAATCACTCCAATCACTCCAATCACTCCAATCACTCCAATCACTCCAATCACTCCAATCACTCCAATCAGGTCCGAGCTCCTTGTATCACCTTATCACATCGCATCTCATCTCATCGCTCTACACGAGTCCTAGCGCATGCGCCTCATACCCTGGTAGTCGTGTTTGACATGACGCCTCTATTCTTAGATGCCTGGATAGCGCGTGTTGATATCGCCAGCGTCGTGCACGAGCACATCGCGAGTGAAGGAAGGGCAAGTAGCAATATGATATAAGAGTCCTTTTGCTCTGGTACTCTTCTTCTTCTCCTCTATAGCCCTCAATCCTAACGTCTCTCATATTGTTCATTCGCCTATTTTTGCATACTTCCCATATCTACTCAAGCTCCAACTGCATTCACGGTCTTTACACCCCACACTCATTTCTCTCCTGCTACGTGTCATACTGCACCGCTGTCATCGATATCACACGCTCACAGGACCTTCAGCACAACAACAACACCTCCTTACAACATGCATCGCACCACTATCATGTCGCGCACCCAGTTTGAGGCCAGAAAGACGACTCCCCTATCATCCTCTCCATACTCCTACTCCGAAATCACTGCTTCCAAACATCTTCAAACCCAAGACAAGACCCGTGACTCCGCTGCAGCAGGTATTGCTTCCATCGGCACGTTCCTCACTTCGCCATACTCTGACAATGGAGAAGATTGTGACTCTGACGTCGACAGTCTCAACGAGATACACGCACCCGTGACTCCTCCAACGAGAAGTCCGGTGGCCCGATCGCGAGCTGCGCCCTATGTCAACGCCTGCCAAGCACTCGTCGAAGCGCGAATCAAAAGCGTCGAAGGCCAAATCGAAGTCGACTTTGAAGCGGACGACGATCTCATCACGTTCGCACGTACGACCGATCGTCGTACCCCGCCAAAATCCCTTTCGCCGTCGAGATCTACTCCACCTCAGCAGCACGCTACGCCCATCTCGCCGCGCATGGATAAGCATGAGCAAAGACAGAGTCAAGATTCCGGTATCGTCCGGCCGGCCACCATCGTCGATTTTCCATAACCGTCCCTCCAGCCGACATCAGGACATGGGCTGGGGTATCCCGTACCTCCATCTTCCACCCGATTGTCTTTGGCTGGGAAGAGATCGTATTCTGGTCCGGCGGTACCTACGATCAGTAACCCTGTGTTGGTTGGCAATGGCCTTTCTCGTACGTCGGCTCGATCCAACACCTTTCCTGGCCATCCTGGCCATCCTGACTACGCGCCGTCGCCGCATTTACTCTCGCCAATCATGTCCAGTACTGGACTAACGTATGACGCCAGGCGAGATCTACCGCGCTCGAATACTTCCTTCAACGCGCTATCGGCACCGCAACCCGTCAATCTTCCTCCGCCTGTATCCCCGATCTCGCCGCTGATGATGATCCCGCCCCAAGCCTACTTATCGCCTCTATCAGCTCCGCTCTCCTCATTCGCTTCCCCTGCCCGGAGGGACAGCAACGCGTAAGAGTCAATTCGAGGATACGAGGTGATGGCAGATAAGGCGGTCAGCCCGGCTCAAGCTAGTACCAATGGGCAAAGGTGAGTGAGCACGCTATGTGGCATGACGTGAGGTGACTCTCAATGTTGTTCAGCACCTGGCTCGCGAACGCCAACGAGACCCGAAGCCGAATTAAGAAGCTCATTTGGATGATATGGATCCTGGTGAGTAGTTGCGGGCCGTGAGCGGGTGTGCCTCCACAAGTCTATAGCAGGCAGCAAGCCAGTGTTTAGGCTTATCGCTGATGGATATATGTAGGCGCTATTGATCGCGGGCGGTATCGTCGCGCTTGTCCTCCTCTTGCGCGCGTGAGGTCGATTTGACTTGAGTGTTAGAACAACTTGTCAATTGTTGTTATCAGAACATTACGACGGACAATATAGACATAGTATGCAATGTTTGGTAGCACCCGTCACGATCTATGCAGGTGTCGTGGACCCTAAGCTGATGGTGCAGCTCACCATGAGCACCACTGCGTATCAATTGAATGCATGTACAGTGCGCGTAGAGCAAGGCTATCTGCCCTTATGAGTGTCTGAAATCCAAGGAGCATGAAGGAGGCGAGATGCCACACTCGGTGATAAGCGGGAATAAGGATTCTACCCTTCTCCGTCCCTTCGCTGCGTCTGTCGTTGCTTGCTGCTTGCTTGGTTGCTGCTTGACATCTTCAACAAGCTTGGTATACATAGCATCGTACTATACCAAAACAAACCAACAAAACACTCGAACAAGATGTCTTCCACCTGGCGCGAGTTCTTCTCGTGAGTCCTGTTCGTCTGCATCATCAAGAAGATGGCTGGAGCGGGGGACGAGAGTTGAAGGGGTGGTGAAAAGAGGGTTGTATAGAGGAGGTTGTTGGAGAGTATATTGAACCGAGCTAATCTTTCTCTATCCCTATCTCTCTGACCTACCGCTCTCTACTACCCGAATCTCGACCTACCTCAATCTCATCTTGGCCTATGATCCTCGTATCATACCTTCATCTCAACGCAATCCGGACACATAATCGATAATCGATATTCGGCCGACATCAACAATTCACCTATCCGCCTATCCACCAATTCATCCACCCGCAGCTGGAACAAGTACACCACCATCGCTTCCCGTGCGGTCCGCCAATCGCTCAACGAGACTGACCGCGTGGCCGCTGAGAAGAGGGCTGCTATCGGCGTGTGAGTAGTTCTACCACCCCTAATTTGTGTTTCGAATTCCTGCGTTTTCTGCGATCCGATGATTTGAGGTGTTGCTGGCGCTGCTGGGAAATGCTTGGTCTCGCTCGTACATCGCAAATAGGAGACGGGAGGAAGGGAGAAGGAGAAACGACGACGGGGATGGTTCGGTAGTACAGTGTTGACTTCGTTACGCAGCCGATACCAACTTTGGGAGAACGGCCAGAGCGGCGAGAACGTGAGTCGCACCGGTTCCCTCGTTCGGCCCAGATTCAGTGACCATTTACTAATCTGTTCTATCGTCTCTCCTCCTTCACGCTCTGCCCCGTCCCGCCGCCGATTCATATCCAATCATCATTCATACCCCGCCTCGTGATATCGCAGCAATACGTCGTGCCCCCACCCAAGGAGGAGGCCCGCGGTAAACCTCCTGTCTAGGTGCTGAGGGCAGATTGCAGAGTAGCATAGAGGAGATGGACGGATTGATGGGATGATGGATGATGGGATGATGGGTGTCATAATCGCATGAAGTCCTGTCGAAATGCGTAGTGGGCGTGGTATCGCTCATCGGAAAGAGGAAAAGCTGCAGATTCTCGTTGATCGTCAAAGCCATTGTCAAAGCCAGCTTACCCCTTGCTTGTCAGCCTGACTTGCAATTAGACCAGAGAGTGTTCGCTATCTACTGAGTGCCTTTCGTGCTGTTGTCGTGCTGTCGAAGTCACGTGCGGTAGTATGGGGTCATCTACATTGATCATCCATCGTTACTGATCATCTCCTTTGTACGCTGACCTCCTTTCAGCATAATGAGTGCTTACTGGGAGATCACGCTGCGATCTCGTACAGGCTCATGACACATTCACATATCTCATTGAGAAGAGACGGTGGATACTAAAGTAACATAAAGAGCTGCGCGTCGTACGTTTCTAACCATGGCCGACGAGAAGAAAAAGAAAAGCAAGAGTAAGAGCGACAGCGACAGGAAACGATCAGCGTCAAGCGGGAAAGACGGTAAGAAGACTAAAGCCAGCGATGTCCAGCGCAGGAGTGCAGAGACGGCCAAGGTCGTTGGGGACGGGGCGGGGAAAGCTTATGATTCCGTTGCTGATTTGTTTGGCGGGGTGAGTCCGATACCATGACACAATCTGTCGTGAAGAGTGAAGCGACGGCATATTTCTGAGATATAGTCATCATGCTAATGTTCGCTCGCTCGCTCGCGCTGCTGCGATACCGTTGTGCTACTGTACACAGGAGAAAGAGCTGAACCGGACTGTGGGTGACCACCAATCCACTCCCATTTCAGATCACACTGGGTGTGTCCACTTCGATTGCTGATCACTGCGTATTGTGCACTCGCGCAGATCCGGCGGTACAATCCCGCCTTTTACGAATTTGCCGACACGACCTTTCTGAGTAATCTGCCTCTGACGAACAAGCCTAGCAAGTTTCTGTTTTTCCTTGTCGGTATAGCTTTGCTGCAGTCGTGAGTGGCTCGCTCGTATATCTTCACTATCGATACCATCGCCATACCTCCACTCGATCGTCGCCATGTCATCGCGCCGACGATAAATTTTGCTAACCCACTGGTTCTGGTCTCATCGCTTCTCACACTGCCCGCTCCTGCTACGTGCCCAGCTTCGTACCCGTATTCCAATGGCCACTGGACTTCATCGGCCGCTTCCTGGGCTTCCTATTCCTGTACAACGGGGGCTTACACGAGCTTCGCGAGGGGTTCGGCTCCTCGAAACGCGCCTCAAAAGTGAAATCGCTCCTAACGGTCTTCCTGCTCAGTTCGGCAATCCAACTGATCCCGCACTTCCTCTTTGACACGGCGTACCATTTCGGCGCGCTCTGGTCATTCTTTTTTCCTGTCTTGCTCTTTATCACGCCCTGGCCTGCTGAACAGCCCGAGCAGACGGTGGCTACGATGGTATGCGATACGTTCTTCGCGTCGTATTCCGTTGTTTCGAGTAGTCTTATACCCCCGTCCATGTCGGGTGAGAACGGGCAGAATATGGCGATGCTCGTGGGCGCGCTGGTGGCTTTGCTCTTGTGAGTGCGGGAGGTCTTGGTTCTGTTTTCTCTTGCATCTCCTCCTCATTATCCTTCTTCGTGGCCCTCTCCCGCTGTCATTCTTGCATTCACCGCCTACTGCACTTGGCTCATCTACTAACGCTGCGCTGACACCGTCTCAGCTGGGTGGGCTACCTCGGCTCGACCGCCGCGTACATCGTGATCTACTTCTTCCTCGCTCTCTCCACCATGGACACGCTCGGCTCAGGCTTCACAAAGAAAGAAGACTCCTCGAGCCGATTCTACGCTCAGATGAACCTATGGCACAATCTACTGGCCATCTGGCTCTGGCGATACCTCATCGCGGCGGTGGAGAGCGTATCTATCCCTGGGCTAGTCTCTGTCTTGGGCTTGATACAATATTATATCCCGACGTATTTCTTGTGGATGACGGGGTTCTTCTTGGCCATGCTGGTCACGAAGAAAGTGGAGAAGAGGCATGTGAGTCCCGTCTCCCTACTATATCTATATGGTGCAGGCGATCCAAGTCGCGTCTCTCTGCGACGCGAGGTAGTGAAGTCGAGAAAGTTTAGAGACTGACGATGATAATGACCGTCGCAGAAAGCAGACACGTGGTACGCCCGTTGGTTAATGAACGAGCGCCTGACTGGCGGCAGCAGCAGCAGCAGCAGCGGCAGCGGCTCTGGCTCTGGCTCTGGCGCGAAGAAAGATGGAGCCGAGCGCAGCGGATCCAAGACTACCAGGGAATCGTCTTCGGCGGCGAAGGACGGCAAGAAACGCACTTCGAGCGGAAAGGATAGGGTTAAAGATAAGAAGAAGAAGAAGAAGTGATGTGCCGAGACGATCTCTTGATATCATCCTGCCCCACCTGTACCATACATTCAGCTTGTACAATGATGTACACTGAAAAACTCATCGCGGACCGCACTGGAAGTAGCAGCAGTATACGTATTGGCGCCACAAGTGATTCCTGCTGGTCCTATGCCACTTCTGATCGCAGAACTACGATAGATATAGCGCGTTACGATGCTGCGTGATGCGCAGCACGCGGGTAGCATACACTCCGTATATCGAACACAATCATTGATGCCGCGATGACTGACAGCGGGCTAGCCAAGGAAACACTAACTGATGAAGGATGCATCACGATCAGACGATCTGTATACTAGGGCACCGACGCCCTGGTTACTATAGCTGATATAAACATGGGATCTTTAGGAAAAAACAGAAAAGTGGCGGCATAGCTCAGTTGGGAGAGCGCACGACTGAAGTTCTACCAGTCTTGATTCGTGCGGTCCCTGGTTCGATCCCGGGTGACGCCATCTTTTTTCCCTCTGTCGCGTTGGCCTCGACATCGTCTTTGACGTGGGAGTATCCTTTCGTTTTTGCTTCGTCTCAAGCATTCTCGAGCGATTCGCAACGCTCTATTGCTTTCTGATGGGATATTCGTGGTTGCGCATCACTGCGGGCCGTCATTCCATCAGCAAAATCGAGACCATCGAGATATATTCCCCGATCAAAATGGATCAATGATGGGATCAGAAGAACTGGCATGCCACAGCCTGAATTCCATTGTATTGCCAATTACCGCCTGCCTCTGCCTGCCTAACTGAAGTTATTTTCTCAGGGTCTTCCTCTCAAAAATCATCGTACGGTCGACGACCGTTCCACGCTGCGTCCTGCGTTGACTTTTTTTCTTCTCTTCCCTCTCGATCTTCATCTATCTCTCAAACCATCCTTCTCTCTTTCTCCATTCCACCTAAAAGATACATATATCAAACAACATGGTGAGTCTCCTTCCACCCATCCTCACCGCGTAGCCTCCCCGCTTGCTCTCGCTCTCTTAGATGGAGGGCGGAGCGTGGAGCGCGGATGTGCTCATCAATCATCGATCATCACCCACACACGTTTTTGCAAACATCCAACATCGCGTTCTCTTTGCCCCTTGCTGACGTTTCCCACCCCACAGTCCAACTACAAAGTCGCCGACATTTCCCTCGCCGCGTTCGGCCGCAAGGAGATCGAGCTCGCAGAGCACGAGATGCCCGGTCTCATGTACCTCCGTGAGAAGCACGCCGCCGCCCAGCCCCTCAAGGGCGCCCGTATCGCCGGTTGTCTCCACATGTGAGTGTCTTTCGTACTAGCATCAACGTAGAATGCAGAAAGTAGCAGCTACTGACAACGACCGCAGGACCATCCAGACCGCCGTCCTCATCGAGACCCTCACTGCGCTCGGTGCCCAGGTCACCTGGTCGTCGTGCAACATCTTCTCCACCCAGGACCACGCCGCGGCCGCCATCGCCGCTACCGGTGTCCCCGTCTTCGCCTGGAAGGGCGAGACCGAGGAGGAGTACCTCTGGTGCATTGACCAGTCCCTCGCTGCCTTCCCCGAGGGCAAGCAGCTCAACATGATCCTCGACGACGGAGGTGACCTCACCACCCTCGTCCACGAGAAGTACCCCCAGTACCTCGCTGGTGAGTCATTCGTGTGCCACTTACCCAGCAAGCACACAAGCTTACACCCCCGCAGACATCAAGGGTATCTCCGAGGAGACCACCACCGGTGTCCACCACCTCTACAAGGCCTTCAGGGAGGGCCGCCTCAAGGTCCCCGCCATCAACGTCAACGACTCGGTCACCAAGTCCAAGTTCGACAACTACTACGGCTGCCGCGAGTCCCTCGTCGACGGTATCAAGCGTGCCACCGACGTTATGCTTGCCGGCAAGGTCGCTGTCGTCGCCGGTTTCGGTGACGTCGGCAAGGGCGTAAGTCTCTTCCTCGAGCCTCCAGGATTCGAAGCTGATCCTTGTTTATACTACAGTGTGCCGAGTCCCTCCGCTCTTACGGTGCTCGTGTCATCGTCACCGAGATCGACCCCATCAACGCCCTCCAGGCCGCCATGGCCGGTTACGAGGTCACCACCATGGAGGACGCCGCTCCCCGTGGTAACGTCTTCGTCACCACCACCGGCTGCAGGGACATCATCACCGGTGCCCACTTCGAGGTCATGCCCGAGGACGCCATCGTCTCCAAGTGAGTAGTAACTAGTATCCGTCGTCGTAAACACTTCGCTGACATAACGCAGCATCGGCCACTTCGATGTCGAGATTGACGTCGCTTGGCTCAAGGCCAACGCCGCTGAGTGCATCAACATCAAGCCCCAGGTTGACCGTTTCACCATGAAGTCTGGTCGTCACCTTATCCTCCTCGCCGAGGGCCGTCTCGTCAACCTCGGCTGTGGTACCGGCCACCCCTCTTTCGGTGAGTCTGCATCACGAACAAAGACGTCAGAACAGCACTAACACCTTTTACTCCAGTCATGTCCTGCTCGTTCGCCAACCAGGTCCTTGCCCAGATCGCCCTCTGGACCAACCCCGATGCCTACCCTCTCGGTGTGCACATGCTCCCCAAGTCTCTTGACGAGGAGGTCGCCCGTGCCCACTTGAAGCAGCTCGGCATCAAGCTCACCACCATGAGCACCGTCCAGGCCGACTACCTTGGTCTCCCCGTCTCTGGCCCTTACAAGCCCGACCACTACAGGTACTAAGCGCTTTCGTCTCATATTGGGCATCAACTGCCTCGAGCGTTAGTCTTGGTCCGTGTGTAGTTTGGCGCGTTGGTTTGGACCGAAAATGATACCCCCCATCAGTTTTACATTTACCCGTTGCACCTCTAGAGACTCAAGCACAGCATACCCTTTCGCATCATATATTTCTTTCATTTCTGGCATAAGGCTTCAACTGCCCTTTTCTCTCTATCACTCTTTTTCTATCTCACGATGACGTTTCGGATGGCTTGTATATCGCATGACCACCAAGCTCTGGGGAATTTGACGGGTTTCATCTGTTTTGTACAATCGGACGCACGTACGTAGCGCTGGTACAAGATGCATGAGACTGGCGGAGACGTTTACATGGTTCAGATCATGTGGAACGTGGTAAACAATCAGAATAAGTAGAAGACTGGAGTGAATTGAGATTCAGGGTGAAACAGGACCTGAACCAGGGAAAACGACCTCATACACCCGCTGTAAGCAGCAGCTATTGCTGTAGCTGCTGATGCTGCTGCTGCTGCTCATAGCTGCGTGTGCATACGGTATACGGTATCATCGTTTAACGACAAGACAAGAGAACAATAGATAAAGTATCCTACTTCGGCACTATAGCCAGCTACACCTGTATCCTATTGTTCTATCCCTCCACTCGCACGCTGATCAGACCCACCAAGGAGAGCAGCAAAGGTAGGGAGAGAGAACGACAGAGAGAGAAACAGAGAGACAATGTCAACGAGTAGCTCTTCTCGCCATCCCCCCGTCTCCCCTCATTCCCACTCGCACTCGCACGCCAAAGCCTCGAGGTACGAGTACGCCTCTGTCTCTGGTTCTGTACATCCGTGAGTCTCATCTTTATCATGTGCTCTATAATGTACTCGTATGATACGGAATCAGGTAGAGCGAGTAGCTGATCCATCACTCAATCACTCAATCACTGCATTGCTTAATCACTTGATCAATCACGCGGTCCCTGCGCTGTGCACTGTGCGCTGCGCTGCTGCTTCACAATCACATCACAATCAAATCCTTCCGAAACACCGCACCATCACCATCTTCGTCAATATCCTGTTTCTCATTGTTCTCATCGTTGTCCTTCTTGTCGACGATTGTTACTTGGTCCATCAACTACGATTCGATATCACGTTCGCACCTTGGCTCGACACACTCTCATCCACCTCATCGATATTCGCACACCTTGCCCCTCGCGCAATGCTCGCCCACTCGACTCCACCGCTCATCTCTCGCCCGACCCCACTCCTGCCTCGCCCTCACTCTCACCCTCACCCTCACCCTCAACCTACCTCGCCCTACCCACACCCCCACGCGCACGTCGCTAAACGCATTGCATCTCTGCACACCCCGCCGCCGTCCGCGACCACCCACTCGATCCCTCTCAAACACTCTCCCCTGCGCCCGACTCTGCCGCACCGCAGGACTTCGTCCCTGCGCGATCCGTTACCAGGAGCCAGCGCAAGTCGGTCTCCCACAGGTAGTCCTCCCGGTTCTGACGACGATGCGGGGAATCACCCTGAGGGCGATTGGAATGGCGAAGTAGATGCTGATGAGGCGGATGAGTTCTTGGCTCATCAGACTGGGTCGTCGAGGAGTAATGCCCCTGCCTCGGCGATCAGGAGGAGGAAGGATGATATAGGGTGAGTGCTCAGTTTTCGAGAGCTCGTCCTACTTGTCCTCTCTGCGATTCGGTGATCACGCAGAAGAGCCGCATCTTCATCTGTGCGGTGATCACCAAAGAAGGTATTGCCTGAACCACGCAGTCACAATCACAATCCATCACATCATCACCCCACCACATCACCTCATCCTTTAGCCTTTGTTCCCCTTCCCTTGTAACGCATCAAACGCCTATCTGTACGCTGTGCGAATATGGCCGATACACCCCCCGTCATATACGTCACTCCCCCTGGCCTTCTATACTCGTCCTTTCACCTTCTTACCCCATAAGCAAGATCAAACTTCGCTCCACATCACTCTTGCCTGCTTCTTCAAACTCGGCTTTATTCCGTGACCCTCGCAGTTGGCATCACTCCTTTCTCAGTTGCTAAGCGAGATTGATCGACTGGAACCCCCTTTCATCAGTCGGCGCCTCAGTGCAGATATGCGCAGTGCGCAGTATCAGAGGGTTTGAGTTAGAGGGCGAGGAGAGCAAGGACTGGATGGACGGGGTGGACGGGGTTTCGGCGAAACTCGTCTCGAGTCTCGGAGCGCAACCGCCGCCCTGTTTCTCCGCACTGCACAAGACGTATCACAGTCGTGGCACATCACCCTCCGGCGCTCCGTCGGCCGCATTCGGAAGAATGACGAGAATGATGAGAAGTAATCCATCATAGCGGGACGGAGCGACTAGTGAACGCCTTCTATCCTGCCATCAATCAGTCGTTTGATCAATCACGCTGGATCCATCTTTTCCCAATTCTATCTCCCAGTCAATCGCTCTGATCTTTCTCCCCACCTCACCCTCATTGAACGTCTTCATAAAGCTTAGACTCGTTGCAATCCTCATCCCGACCATTGTGACCTCGCTGACACTCCCGTTTACTCTCACTCGCTATGACCCACTCCTTAACACCGTATCTCACACCGCCACCCACCATGCCGCCCACTCGCGGTGCTTCTGTCGTCGTTGACAAACAAAACCCGCCGGTTACCATCAACCCCACGCATATCCGTCTGCCGCCTGTTCATTGCCTCCCCTTCGACCTCAGCAGCTCCGCCAACGAACACGAGGACAGTACCGCCGATCCACCCCGACCTGACAAGAGACGGCGGGTCACCAAAAATGGCAAAGCAGTTGACGGAAAGCCGTCGTCAGTCAAGGAGCACGACTCTTCAGCCTCTCCACCTGGTCATCATCTGTCGCACTCTGCTCTGCTCGCTCCTCCGCCCTCACGCGGACGTGGAAACATCAATAACCTTCCCGCGATCAAACCTATTGGGTTCGCTGCATCACGCGAAGCCAGGCGAGAGGACGGAATGGATCTTGGTGGCATCCCTTCACCCGTAGTGATGGGTTTCGACTTCAAGCTTGTAGACGAGGATCAACTCAAGACGGTGTGTCAACGTTTACTGTGGGATATGAAAATGAAGAGACAAGCTCAATTGCAATTCCTTCCTGCGCAGGTTCGGGATACGATATCCATCAAAGAGCAACAACAGGCGCTGATCGCAGCAAGGAGAAGAGAAGCTAACGCCTCAAATCCTGGTACCCCGAAAGAACTCACTTTCAAAGGTTGGACACCGAAGGAGTCCGGTCCTAGTGGCTCCACACCAACCTCGGGCGGGGTTGGAAGGAGAAGGGAAAAGACAAGAGACAAAGTGGAGAAAATGAGCATTGTCACTGCAGCATCTGACAAAGATGTGGTTCCGGGATCCAAGGTGCGTCAGCTAGCAGTGCTTCTGCAGGCTGTGTGCTGATAATGCCATAAACAGAGCGCACCCCTCAATCAAGGACTCTCAGCCCAGCAGGCTTCACCTCGTGGTCTCCCCTCAGGCAGTCAGACGGCCTTACCACCCCACATCCTTCCTCCGCCCGGCAGCTACAGCCACCACAATGGTCTGTCTGATCTTCGAACAGCGCCTCTGGCTCATAGTCGAAGTCGCGATGAACACGAGTTCGCCCGCCAGCAAGGTCCATATTACAGCTTATCGCAACCGCGCCGAGGCTACGAGCCTCAACCGCGTGGCGCGGCCAGTAATGACCGACGCAATTTCACCGTTCCGAGCGGGAGTGGAGCTATTCATCCATCCGCACATGCCCATGCTCCCGGCCGATACGACGCTTCACCGCGTATCGGCGGTCCTAGCGGCTCACCTTCGTCCCCTCATACTAGTGCAGCCGCAGCAGCAGCGGCGGCCGCGGCGGCCAACGGTGGCGGGCGGGACCGCGAAGCGTTCATCGCACCCTTCAATCAGCTGTACGATCTCTTGGCGCAAGCCGAATCACTGCGATTCTCGCTGCAAGATCTCCTACATCGCTACGAATCAGCATATCAGAGTCAGCTGAGCGCAATGGGCGAATTCAAGTCGACGGCCGCGGCAGCAGGGACGTTGTTAACCAATCTGCAACAAAGCGCGGACAGCCTCAAGACGATGGTGCGGTACGAGGTGGAGAGGAACGGGGCGAGTGATAAGGCCGAGCTGGAAGAGCTTCGCGAGAGAATCAAGAGGTTGGAGGAGGAGGCGGACAAGTAGCGAGCGAGCTCGAGCGAGCGAACGACGCGAGTGATTGAGTGAGCGAGGGAGTAGAGTAATATTGAGGTGTGTGGGAAGAAGGACGATTTGTAAGGTATCTCGTATCGAAGCATGCGGGAAGGTGCATCCTCAATCCACGATAAGATGGGAAGGGCATGGACGACTGGATTTGTTACTGGTTAGGTACATGTGTATATATCTCTTGCTGCGCTTAGCGCTATGACTGAATCGATGTCAGAGTGAACCGTAATCATGCAATGAATCTCACAGCACATGATTGATAGAAGACTGTTCATGATGGCGAATGACAAGACAGAGCTTGAGGCGTGGTGATGCTTGTCGTGGATCCGATGTCCGTTGTGCCGCTGGGGGAGCTATGCATTGCCGTACTCGGGTTCACTACACGATGCCATCGCAATAGAGAGAGAGAGAGATGTCGGTGCCTGAGATAATGGTGGAGGCTGCATCTGAAAGATGAAAAATCAGTCTCGAACATTAGCAGATCCAACCGAACTATCGACCTATACACGTACAAATGTACGAATCACCCACATCTTCATCTCAAGCCTAGGCTTGCACGACGACGACGACCAGCTGAGAAGCGTTGGCAAGGATGTCGTCCATGCCTGGACATGCACGTGGACATGGCCCCGAGCCTGCGTCGTCGACGAAACACCTCTCAACCCTCTGGCATCCACTGCCGAGACGGCCCGAGGTGGTATTAGAGCTCTGCCAGATCTCTTCCTCTTCTTCTACTGGTTCCACCGCCACTGGAGTGCCGGGCGCTTCCTCCCCGACGCCTAGCACTAAGCCAGCGGGCCAAGGCAGTACTGGCACAACGGGAACGACGGGAACGACGCTCTGGCTCTCTGCGCAGATCCTTTCCGCATACCTGGCTTCGGCTCTTCCTCCTCCCCCAGTTCGAGCTAGCAGTACCACCTCCACCATAGCCAGTACCAGCAGCGCCGGCAGACGAAGAGCGATAGAGCTCGGTGGGGGGATAGGCTACACGGCCCTCACGCTCGCTTCCAGCGGATGGGACGTGGTGGTGACTGATATCGAACCTGTGCTCAGCTCTGTCCTTGTCCCGAATATCGATAAAGGGACGCAGGTGCTCGCGCGATCGGAGAAGCGGGATGGGATCGTTCTTCGAGGCAATACCCTATCTACAAGTGGTTCTCGAACAGGGAAAGGGAAAGGGAGCGAGGTCAGTGAGAGGAAAGTGACGATGAAGGCGCAGGTAGGGGAGGAACAAGGTGGACAGATGGGAAAAGTACTGGTGCGCGAACTGGATTGGGAGATGGTTTCGACAAAGTGGAATCGGCGTCGTACGGCTTGTCCCGCTTGTGCTTCTGCTCGGAGCGAAACTGCGACGAAACATGATAGCGGGAGTGGCGATGGAGGCCGCACTAGTCACTCCGCCAACAACGATCATCAAGGCGAGATGAACGGGGTCAACAACGCAGAAGTCGCTCTGGAACCACTATCGATCGAGAACGATCCACTCGGCTGGCTGGACAATTCACCTCCCATCGCAGCCAGCGAAACATGGTCAGCGACGGACGACAACCAAGACACGGAAATGCAAAGGGAGGTGGAGGTGGACGACAGAGGATGGGACATGATCATCATGACCGATACCTTCTACGCGCCGCATCTCGTCGATCCCCTCTGGGATACGCTGGCGTATATCTCATGGTCGCATGTGTCTCGCGGTGGAAGGGTGGGTGGGTGTTGTCATGAATGTGAGCGAGGGAGGGTTGATGAGGACGATAAGCCTGGGACCGGGGCACATACCGAGAGTTCCACAGAGAATCAACAATTGAAGCGAGCAGAGAAGGACGTCGACTCGACTACATCAACGCCTCGACCACCTAATAGTCCTACTACCCGCGATACGTCTGAGACAAATACGCTAAAACCGACAGACGAGACCCGCCGCGCACCGCCAATATACATAGCGCTCGAAGCGCGAGATCCGCGCTTGATAGCCTACGCCTTAGACAGAGGTCGGGAGAAGGGCTTTGAGTTGAAGAAGATCGGA